>CM065052.1:12824717-13132217 GCA_032883995.1 Coronaproctus castanopsis | reverse complement strand
TTTCTATCAGCCGTCGATAATTTGACAATAGTTATCGGTGATATTAACGTGAATCTCTTAAAGGAGTAAATGAAGTAGCGATTATTTGAATCATACGCAAACGGTTTCATCAGTATAGCGAATGAGCCTACATTTTTTACAGATACATTCTTACTGGACCATGTACTAGTGCGACAGCGAGAAAAGCGTCAGTGTAAATAATAATAACTTGTATTTTAATGAAAAAGAGTTTTGCGGATATTTGAAGGTCGTCAAATTATTTGGTAATATCAGCAGAGGGTTCGATCAATAGAAAATCTAAATGGTTCGTTTCGCAGGTAACCACTATTGTAAAAAAGTGTAAAAAAAAAAAATAATAATAATAATAAGTATTATAAAGTGTAAAAAAAAAAAAAAAAAAAATAATAATAAGTATTATAAAAAAAAACCCAGGGGGTACTTTGTACCTTCTGGGGACCGGAGCTCTAACCGGTATAGGGGCGCGTCCACAGGTGGCGGATAGTGGAACGGCCTACAGATATGTAGGTTAGCTGCGAATAAGACATTAGTCAAATAAGCAGTCGCGGACCAAGAGCGGCTACTGGTGGAAAGCCTCAGGCAGGTGATTCCAGTAGTGACAGGGTAAGAGACACGAGGATGCAGATTGGCAGCTTGAGGACCTGCCTACTAAAAGTCTGCAAAAATCCTATGACTGTCTCCCCCTCGGCGTGTTTAGGTCGCCGTAAAAACCTATAATCGTTACTTCCTCAGTAACAAACCGCTGCCTTGCGGTCAGGATTTTTATCCAAAGGCTAAGGGAGACAACCCTGACAGAAAACAGAACTTAAATCCAGAAGCGTCTGTCTCCAATGGAGCGGCTAGCTGGTCAGCGTCTGTTCTCCATGTTAGGAGCGGCTGAAATCAAAGCTGGGACTTACAATCTCAGTGTAAATTATGAACTGGTTATACTGGTTCTCCAACACAAATTTCAAATAATATGCATGATGGAAAAATATATTCATATAACTACTCCAGGAGGTAAACTGAAAAGGGAATCCTCCGTCGCAGAAAGCGGCGTCACCAGGCTATCATATTCTGGAGTGCCTGGACCAGCATGCAAAGTAAAATCAAAATCATTGACGGGAAAAGTAAAATCAAAACGAAAATATCTATTTGGAACACTAAACATAAATTCGTTACTTAAAGTCGGTAAATTAAAACAGTTAGTAAAGGTTATGGAGGAAAGACAAATACAACTTATTGCGCTTCAAGAAACAAGATTCACAGATGAAGATGTGATGGAATCAGAAGGTTATCGTATCTTTAAAGGAAAGAGTGGTCAAGTATCTGGAACAAAGATACCATATCTTGGAACAGGATTTATAGTGAACAGAAATATATTAAATTCAATTACAAACTTCTACTCGTCGAGCGAACGTCTATCAATTATGACTATACGATGTACAAATAAAACATATACGTTGATAAATTGCCATGCTCCAATTAATAATGATAATCGAAAAAATCCCGAAAAAGTTGAACAATTCTGGGAACTTCTGGAGCATGAAATGTCAAAAATTCCTATGAGTAATATTAAAATATTAATAGGAGATTTTAATGCTCAAGTCGGTAAAGAAAGAAAATACAAAAAAACTGTAGGCGAATATCCCGCACATAGGCGGACAAATAGAAATGGTGAAAGGTTGATAGAGGTATGTCGAGGTTTTAACCTTAAATTAATGTCAACAAATTTTAAAAAATTACCAAGAAAGCAAAAAACATGGAAATCCCCGAATCCAAATCTAGGAGAGTTTCAGATAGATCATGTGGCGATATCTTACCAGAATCAAAGGGAGATAATGAATGTGAAGGTTAGAAAAGGGGCGAATATTGAAACAGACCATTACCTAACCGAAATTAAATTAAAATTTCTTCCACAAAATAAAATATTAAACCAGCAACTAAAATTACCAAAGATAGATACACAAATTCTGAAATCGAGGAGCAAAGAGTTTCAAGAAAAGTTGGAAAACATAAAAGCAGAAGAATGGACTGCAGTTAAAACAAAACTGGTGAACGTAGCATTTGATGTAGCGCCACTCAGGAAAAATCGTAAACACAGATGGTGGAATGAAATTTGTGAACAAGCATTAGAAAAAAGAAGCCAGATGTGGAAAAAATGGCATTCTACTAAAAATAAAGATGATTATATGAATTTTAAGAATCAAAGGACGGAAACAGCTCGGACTTTAAGAGGAGTAAAACGAAAATATATGAAAGAACAATTATTACAGCTTGAAGAAGACTTTAAGAAATGTAATACAAGATCATTCTATCGTACATTTAAGAATAATTTACAAAAGTATCAACCGCCCAGTTTATGCTTCAGAAACGAAGAAGGAAAACTTGCTTTAAACAATCGAGATAATTGTGAAGTGCTAGCGAAATATTTTGATAAACTATTAAACTGCGAACAACCGAGGGAGACATTTCCGAAACGAAATCCGAAGTATAGATTTCCGAACTCAGTAGCGCCAGATGTACGTGAAATCAAAGACATTATTAACAATTTGAAAAATAATAAAGCAGCAGGGGAAGATGCCATAATTGCAGAAATGTGGAAAAATGCAGATTCTGATACAATCATTATATTACAAAAAATAATTCAAGAAATATGGATATCAGAAAATGTACCAGTTGATTGGAAAATGGCGTTAATTCACCCCCTTCATAAAAAAGGAAATAGAACCGATGTTAATAATTATCGAGGAATATCGCTTTTACCGGTAACGTACAAAATTCTTTCAAAAGCGTTGCAAACTAGATTGGAATACGAAGTAGATAAACAGCTTGGAGAATATCAGGGTGGTTTTTGAAAAGGAAGATCCTGTCCAGAACAGATACTAAATTTGAAATTAATACTAAAATATATGAGATTGAGATCCAAAAACATAATAGTAACTTTTGTTGATTTCAAGAAAGCTTACGACTCTATAGACAGAGAAACATTATTTAACATATTAGACGAATTGGGTGTAGATAGAAAACTTACTGCTATCATTAAACAAACGTTGATAAACACAGTGTCTAAGGTTAAATTTTTAGGAGAAGTATCAAAACCGTTCCAAATAAGAACAGGAGTAAGACAAGGAGATGGATTATCTCCAATATTATTCAACTGCGTATTAGAAAAAATAATTAGAGAATGGAGAATTAGAACAAAGGAAGAAGGTATTCAAAGAATTAGATTAGGTAAAAGCAAGAACAGCATAGAGATTGATTGTCTAGCCTTTGCAGACGATTTAGCGATTTTATCAGATAACATGGAAGATGCGATAAAACAAATTGATATTTTAAAAGAACAAGCGGGAAAAGCAGGATTACAAATCTGTTTTGAAAAAACAAAATATATAACTAATATCAGAAATGCTTCAAAATATATAAGAACTACATCCGGGAAAATTCGAAGAGTCATAAAATTTAAGTATCTGGGAGAAGTGATACAACCAAATGCGTCGGACAAGGAAACCATTATAGGAAGAGCGAGCAAAATAGAAACAGCATTTCAGTTAACGAAAAATTTATACAATAAGAAATCGGTGTCTATAAACGCAAAAATAAGACATTATAATACAGTGATTAAGCCAGAATGTCTTTACGCGTCAGAATGTCTTACAATGAATTTAGTAAACAGTATTAATACGATCGAAAAGAAAGAAAGAAAGATTATCAGGAAAATACTCGGACCAAGATATGGAAATGATACATGGAAATTAAGAACAAATAAAGAAGTATATGAAATAGTCGAAAAAATAACAGATACTATGCGTAAAAGAAGGGTCAGATTTTACGGTCATCTTAAAAGGATGGAGTCCGGAAGATTATCAAAAAAAATATTCGATTTTTTTGATAAAAATCAGAATACAAGAATAGGTTGGTTCGGAGAAGTTAAAAAGGACTTGGACGAAATGAAGATAGAAGAAGAAGAAATCTTGAGCAGAGAACTATTTAGGAAGAAAATTGAAAATTTCGAACGTTTCAAAGAAAAACAGAAGAAAAAAACTGGCGGAATATGGACGGATGAAAGAAAAGAAGAACATCGACAGCGAATGAAGAAGTATTGGCTGGAGAGAAAGATGATGAATCGTGTATAAATTATTTCACGTGGTCCTTAGATGGCCTAATTCGAAAAAAAAAAAAAAAAAAAAGTATTATAAAAAAAAAAGTCATAAATGGATAAGTGATGATATAATTAATATTGCAGAACATACATTATTCTTGCTGAATAAAATGATTCAACTAAATTCCGGCATCTCAGCAGATATTAGGAAGTTTCTGCAATGGTGCGAAAAACCTTAACAAGGGCCAAATACGATGATTGCAGTAACTTATCGAACACGTGTGACAATCAGCTGAAAAATTATTGGAGCGTTATAAAGCAAGTTATCGGCAAGGAAGATAAAGAAATTAAAATTGACAAATGATTAATACCAACCTCTCCCTTTTCTCCGGATTTGTTAAGTATTATGACTGATTCGCCATCACTATACCAGTCTTCTACTGTTCACGATCTGCCCCCCCTCCCTTTACATGAGTAATGTTTGACACAAAGTGATTTTTTCCCACTTGGTAACAAATCTTCGTTTCAATTCACCATTGGTGTCAATTTTGCGTCTGTATATCTCATTACTTAAAACTCATCCACATTTTTAGATATACGTTTTCAAAACCGGTATTTATATAATTTTTTGATTTATTCAGCTTTATGTACTTGTTATTACTGTAAGAAAGGTGTTAGCATCGGTTCGTGGACAGCTTGTTTGAATTAACCATTTTATAATTTTAAATTATCGATATATTTTTCCATACGTATACACAAAAATATATTTAAAATTTTCGGTACCGTGTGTACACATCGTGTGATTACGTAAACACTTTATGCGTGGACAATTGCACTTTTTTCCTTGTGTGTGTAAATTTCAATGTGTATTGTGAGTGACTATGTTTATGTACTGCACGCGCAATTGTATGAATGTTGTTTTTTTTTAAATATTATTTTAATAATTTAATATCTTTTTTTTAATTTTGATTCAATTATTTACTTCTCAGTGTTGGCATTTTAATTGGTATTAGTTATTAGGTGAACCGTATATAAATGAATAAATATATGCATGTATTTACCAGCAAGTCAAAATAGTGATTCCGAAGGAGTCGTATGCGTATAAGTACGTCGTATATATACGAAAATAGTAACGTACAATGGGCTGCTCATAAATGTCACGACTCTGGTTATGAATATATATATATATATATATATATATATATATATATATATATATATATATATAATGTACGTACGCGCGTGTATCAATATATGTATGTATATATAAACGTTCCTGATTATTACATGTATACATGAACATATATATATATATATATACGTATGTATATGTGCGCGTGTATAATATCCAGTACTAATACATTAAACCAAAGGCCCGTCCAATAATTCCCGTGCCACTATAACAAATTACGCAATTCCCTCGGATTTAATTTGGGGTTGGCGAAAGCTCATCTGCATATAATGCCTACCACGGAGTAATAACTTTCGTATTACGCGAAATAAACTTCACGCAAAACGAAACTCAGCCAAAAAAAATCCACAAATCGTTCGCTACACCTAAAACCGAATTTGCGAGTTATGGGTACAAATCTTAATATTGTGAGTGGTTAATACGGTTCGAAGTTGACGAGTTCATTCTAATTTTACAATAGATTTAAACGCACACTACGAAAGGTTTTAAGTATATAAGCGGATTATATATCCGCACGAATGCATGTCGATGTGCGTATGTAAATGTAATAGTTTCTCTCTCGCTTGTATGAAGAACGTAGGCATCACGTATAAGAACACTGAAACGTAAGTTAAGTCATATTCGCCAAATTGCGAAACTTCCTCATACTTATAAAAGTATGTTTGAAATCGCCATTACCGGCCGAACCGACAGTTGGGGTCTCTATCGACCGTGTCTAGTAATAAGTTTAATAATTATAGTTATTGAACTTCGCAACGGCGCTAGTGTATAGGCTAAGAATTTCTTACTATAATTAGGTGGTGGCTTTTCTGTACTGTAAGAAATCGTGCCTACATTAAACTTTCGCAGGGTATTGTGTCCATCAATAACGGTAAGTTACTTATGTATGTATGTATGTATATATATGTGTGTGTGTATGTATGTATGTATTTAGCAAAGGGGGAATTTTCGGACCACCCAGTGATCTGCTAGTAATTAGTCCCATACATTAATATCAGTAGTATCATTATTATTATTATTATTATTATTAATATCAGTGGCAGTATTATTATTATTATTATTAATATTAGGAGTAGTAGTTAAAATAACTTTTAATGTACTTTCGTCCATAGATATTCGCCATATTGTTATTAGTAGAGAATTAAAGAAAATTTCCCGGAGCTGCTATAATAGATTAACCGTACATATAAATGTATATCATATATATCTTTCTTCAATTAACAACGTTCCTTCTTCAATAATTATTAATTGCGTTATAACAGCCAGTAAAAGAAATCAGAATATCTCGAAATAAAAACTATTAGCGAAATATTGTGTGTATTTTTTTTAAAAATATTCTAGTGTATTGAATTATTACGCGTAAAAAATTAAAAAATTGTAGAAAATAAATTATATTAAATACGTACACATAATGGAAGATTAAATATCCGTAGCTACCTCTCGATCCGGAACTATATATAATAAGGTTATTAACAAAGAAGTGAGAGTTAAAAATCGAGTAAAGTGTATTAAATTGGAGTAAAGAAAGGATAAAAACTCGTTCACAAAGATATACTACACTTTATACGTAGGATTATATATATATGCATATACAGATAAGTAATAGGGTAGTAAATTGTTTCAAACGAAATTGTAGATAGCACATACCTTTGATGAAATTAATGTAAAGTATAGTAGATACCTTCATAAAAGTAAACGAAATACGTGATAATATATGTAAAATAATATGGTCAAATATATATATATATATATATATAAACCTATTTTTTAAGGAAGGTCAACCCTGAAAATACAAAAAATCGTAAAACCATAGCATTGATACCGCGTGTACCAGTAAACTTATGCTCAGAATTTTTCGTAACAGACTAGAAATATATCGATATATATAAATCGGAAAAACGAGCCGGTTTTGTTAATCGAAGATGATTTTGCGAACAGATTATAAAATTCATTGAATAATCTCTCGAATTTTTCTTCTTCTTCTTCAGTGCCATGATCGATCTCGATTTTATGCTCATCCATTAGCAGACTTCATTAATTCCCTATACGCGTTCCTATCCCGAGCTGTGTTAAATAATTCTTAAATGCTGCAGTTTGTCCATGTTCGTAAGTTTTGGAATCAATACATTCTTCTTCGTTCCAGCTCTACTTTTTCTTTCTATCTTCCCCATTATTATATTGCGTAAAAGTGTGTGTATTTAGTCCCACGCAATGACCGAAATATCCCATTTTTCTTCTTTCAAGAATATCAAGAAATTCTTTTTACTTTTTTATTATTCGTAAACATTTGTCATCTTTTTAGTCCACGGGATCTTAAGTAAACGGCGATAGCGCCAAAACTCGAAGGTTTCTAGTCTGTTGAGTGTTCTGGACGTCAGTGTCCGCGTTTCCACATCATATAGCAGTACTGACCGGACATAACATTTCATTGTTTTGAATCTTAAAGTCGAGATGTAGGTCGTGAACTGTGAGCATCTTCTTCATCTCAATACATATAATTTCTCCGTCCGGATTTCCAACCTTATTAATCCGAGCACAAAAATATTTGAATCTATAACACCTACTTTCTGTCTTCTTTAAAGACCTATCCCGCGTATATATTATAGAGCATATGAGACAGTATACAGCTCTGCCTTACTCCCTGTTCAATACTAATTGGGTCTGACACTTTATTATTATTCTCTAACGAAATTACTGCGTTCCGGTGTAAATAAAGATTTTTAATTACGCGCTAATCCGCTTCATGTAGACCGATAGTGTCGAGTATTTGGAATAGTTTATCATGAATAATTCGGTCAAAGCTCGTTTCAAAATCTAAAAAACAGAGATATAATGGACGTTGGAATTCTTTCATTTTCTGAATCAAAAATGTTCATACAGAGTAGTTCCTCTCGGGTTCCATGGCCACTCCGAAGCCGCACTGTTCTTTTCCTATGTTTTCTTCATATTTGATTTGAGTCCTAGTATAAATTACCTTTAGGAATATTTTTAAAGTAAAACTTATTAAGTTGATTAATCTATACTCCGGGAATGATTTTGGATGCTGGTTTTGGCGTCATTATAAACCTCGACGTTAATCATTCATTTGATAAATAACCAGTAGCATAAATTTTATTAAATAACTTCGTGAGAATACGAGTTTCATAATTGCCGAATACTTTTATCATGTCCGCGACAACCTCATCAAGTCCAGATGCTTCATGACTATTCGACTGAACTATTCTTACTTCATGTTCCAACAACACTGATAGTAATAAAGTTAAATGTCTCTTAACACGACTCGGCAAAGTGAACATACAATATACCTTACAGATTAATAAAGAAAAAACGGAATTTAATCTCCTATAACAATTCGATGAAGATATATGTACACGTACATTTATAGAGCGTGCGGAAAAGAGAGATGGAACCTGCTTATGTGCCCATCCAAATATCGAAGATTCACTTTCTATTTTTGCTTGACAAAAACTCTTTAGGAACTTCAGTTTTTATATGCGTTTCTCCAACACATAAGTCAGCTTTTTATCTTTTAGTATCTTTACTAATAACAAACCAAAGAACTAATTATCGCCATTACTATTTGTCCTTTTAACTAGCTGAACCAGTGTAGTTACAATATCTTGATCAGAATTGCTCGCAAAATAACACGCACTGGTCTGCATTCTAACATATGGTTCTAAACTTAGTGTGTAAGCTGTTTTTACATAAAACGAACGCATTCAGTCCATATTTTGCCGGTTTACTAGGTATACACTCTCCAAATGGACATTTCCATAAAATGTCACTGATGCAGTAAAGTATTTACAAAAATTATTCACGAATAATTTATGTGTTCCTTTTTTGCAGCTAGTTTAACTATAGCTTTTCCTGAATCTCGGTTATGTATATTATTAAATCTTATACATCGCAATAAAAATGTAAAACGATTTTTACTCACTCACGATTCTAAACCATTACCTTTTGAACTATCCTGTAATTTGTGTCATGCATTCCTTGAGCACCGCATGCTTAGAATTAGATACAATAATCCAACAAGATTTCTGTAACATCAGTGAGTCAAGCAGTCCTTTCATGTATATGTACATACATAGTCAATATAAATGTTAATCCATTCTACAATTATGCTTAAAATGTTTTCATCAAAATGCAAATTGAATATTTCAATGTCACTTTTGATGTGACAAGCTTTATTTTTTGGCCCCCTATAAGTGAATTATAATATTACAAAATCTAACAGTCTGAGAATATTTTATTTTTCGCCATTTAGTAGACACATGTTTTTAAAAATAATAATTACTAACCTCGGTATCTTCATTTCCACTAACATCATTAGCTTCCTGCTCTGAGTTTGTATTATGATCAATTTCACTAACATTATCTTCTGTATTACTTCCACCAAAACTGAATAATTCTTCACTATCAGATTGAACTTTCGAGTTGTTCATAACAGTCGAACCATTTATTTGGATCTATACGATATTATAATTTTCATTTTTTTTTTTTATTTTCAGACACATTGTTTTTACTATTACACACACAAGAAAATTTATAACAGTTTACAACAAAATTTAACACTAACGAATGTCCGAAAAATTTATCGAATGTAAGTGTTCGGATTCCACAAAACGTTTATACATAATGACAACCGAAATAAAAGTATATGTAAAACACATTTCTTTCTTATAGCGCAATCATCCCAAAAATTCAATACTTTATCGGTTACTCGTGTTTAATAGACTTTATTAAAATTATACACACTACGATGATTTAACTGATTATTGCAATGTGTTTGTTAACGTTTACATAGAAGATACATAAACGAGCATTTTTCTATATACTAAAAATTATAACTGAAAAATGAATCATTGGAATGACGTGTTCATTATATGAGTCAACGGGGTTTCGACGTTTAAAGCCTCGATTGTAATGATATTCAGTGTTGAGTACATTAGTGTGCTGTCGAAATCTCTCCTATTGCAATATCTTTTATGACGTCACTTAAAAACGGTATCTTAACATCACGAGTATGTTGTCATTACGGGAATACGTATTAACTATCACACGTAGGATGACACTGTGTGTAGCTAAAAAAAATTTCTTTCGATTTGTATTGTTTATATATGCCCACATAGCATGCAGTGAGAGCTTATATGTACAAACGGTTTACGAAAAGTACCGATAGATTATTCGCGTTTTGCTGATGATATGCCCATAATGACTGTACACAAGCGTGTTAAAGTAGTTGAAAAGTATACGCAAACGACGTAGTCGTGCTTATGGGTACACGACCACAATTTGATAATAAGCACAACTAAAAGAAAGAGAGATGCTATTTAGGCAAGTCAGAGGTGAAATATGTAGTCCCTCTGCAACCATTTGTGTGTGTGTTTACAATGAGTATGTTTAAATATTATCTAAATTAATCACGTGGAAAAAATAAGGATCTATTAATAAAAGTACGTTTAAGTCAGAAGGTAAATAAACAGTTAAATTGCAAATGTGTACATGTATAATTACGGATGTACGTTCGTGAAGTTATCTAATCCAGCTAAAAAGCACACGGAAAAACACACAAAATGATTAGGATTCACGTTTGACTTGTGAGTTATGTAGGTTTACAATTACCTACTACTTTCGAATTTCGTGATCATAGAAGACTCTATAAGCGAGAATGCACGAGTTAGGCTCAGTTATAATAAGGGATCAGGTTGGTTTAACTTTTTTTTTTTCAAACGAATATCTAAGAAATCGGCTCAGTGTAACGTCACTGGTCCATGGACAAGCTGAACTCTATATAAATAAGACCCCAACTTATGAACGCACTGTCCACTGTGATTCATTTGATGCGGCGATGACTAAAATATTTTCATTCTCAAATCTACGTCGACCATACACAACGAAAAATAACATATAGTCGTGCTCATGAGCAAGAGAAAATAAGAACGCAACAAATTTTTACGCGTATATCTATATATATATACATCATCATCGTCGTATTGTTATCGGTGAACGGTGCCTATATATATATATATAATATATATATATATTATATATATATTATATATATATATATATATATATATAATATATATATATATATATATATTAATTAATTAAATTATCCACTCGTTAACCGAGTATGGAGTACCATCAATTATTTATGAGTCCTGAGGTGGCTAATCAAACCAATTTTTGCGGCGCACACCTTTCCGCATGCATCGCACGTAAAAGCGTCATTATTAATATTATCCACTCGAACCGTTCCAATCAATCCTTTACGTCGATTTCTTTTCCTTTCTTCCGCAGCTCGAGCATTTTGATCCGCTTTCTGCAAACCATCTCGTATTGTCTGTCTCCAGATGGTACGATCCATCGCTAGCTTTTCCCAACTCCTGCGATCAATTTCGCATTCCTTTAATATCCGATGCAAATAGTCTTTATATCGCCAACGAGGACGTCCAATGCGTCGTTTACCAACCAGAAGCTGACCATAAAGGAATTTCTTCGGAAGTCTTTCCTCGTTCATTCTGATTACATGTCCAGTCCATCTCAAACTATTACTATAAAGCAGCATCCGAATAGACTTGCATTTTGCCCGCGTTAAAATTTCGCGATTCGTCACTCGGTCCTGCCAACGAACACGTAGCAATCTGCGCAGCGCTCTCTGATGGAACGCTTCCAGCGACCGTATGTTCTTCGTATATGGGGCCCATGTTTCTGAGCCATAAAGTAGTGTCGGTAAAACAATGGACTTGTACATTATTAGTTTTGTTGACAATAAGATATGTGTATTATTAAATATCCTTCTATCAAGCTTATACATTGCAGCTGAAGCAGCTTGTATTCTACTACAAATCTCGGTGTCCAAGCTGAACTTGTTGTTAAGCATACTACCAAGGTATTTAAAACTTTCCACCTGTTCTATTACACTATTACCTAATTCCAACACGTGTACATTTTGCCGTTTGTTTGTGGGAGCTACCTGTACAAGTAATTTGGTTTTTCCCTTATTTATAGCTAGGCCAAAACTGTTGTATACTGCATCAAGTATTTTGATAGTAGTCTGCAGTTCCCGTATGGTGTATGCGACCACAGCACAATCATCTGCGTACTGGAAATCGAATACTCCTACTCTGGAGCATTTAGAAGCTGCTTGTAATCGATGTACATTAAATAATCCGCCATTAAACCTACTGATCATTACTATCTTTTCAGGTCCCAGCTTTTTAACTGCTATCATATGTATGAAAGCCATATACACTGAAAACAGCACAGGGGCCAGCACACACCCTTGCTTGACTCCTGTACTAACTTTAAATGATTCAGAATTGCCATCTCGTAGCATCACCATGCTTGTATTGTTGTCATATAGAAGGGAAAGCAATCGAATAAATTTCGGCGGACAGCCAATTTTCTCCATGCATTTCATCAATAGCTGCCTATGCACTGAGTCAAAGGCTTTACTAACATCAATAAATGCAATGAAAAGATCCCGATTTTGTTCTAAGCACTTTTCTTGTAGCTGCCTAAGCGAGAATATTGAGTCGATGGTACCACGACCACTGCGAAATCCATTCTGTGTCTCAGGAAAGGTTCGTTCCAATATTGGTAAAATACGATTAAGCATAATCCTGGCAAATAATTTCCCCACAGTTGAAAGCAATGAAATTCCCCTGTAGTGGTTACAATCGCTCCTGTCGCCCTTATTCTTAAAAATGGGCACTATGGCAGCTAATTGGAAATCAGTTGGCATAGATTCTTGTTCCCACATAATAGAAAATAATTTATGAAGCGCGTTTAGCAGGTTGCTGCTTTCCAACTTTAGAATGTCCGGTAACACTCCATCTGGGCCGGCAGCTTTCCCATTTTTTATGTGCTTTAATGCATCTTTAACCTCTTTTAAGGATATATCCTCGTCTAAAGCAGCGAGTTGCTGAGAATTCTGCACTTCGTTCAGCACTGAGTGATTTACACAAGTATCATTATTTAATAAATTCTCAAAGTGACATTTCCATTTTTGCGCTATTCTATGATGATTACTTATGATATTTCCATATTCATCCCTTAACAAAGCATTTCTATACGGTGTAGGTCCATATATTGCTTTAGCTGCTGAAAAGAACTCCCTATAACGGCCGGAATCTGCATATGTTTGAATCTCTTGTGCCTTGTTTTGCCACCAATTGTTCTTCATCCAGCGTGTTTTCCTTTGAACTTCAGCCTTTATTTCAGAAAATTTTTGTTTCAGCCTTATGTTGCTTGTATCATTCTGCCACTGAGTGAAAGCTAGCCTTTTCCGCGCAATTAGGTCAGTAATTTCTTTATCATTTGCGACAAACCAGTCCTGATTTTTCTTTTTAGATGTCATTATCGCACGGGAACAAGTGAGGTGTATTACTTCCTTCATTTTAGCCCAAACTTGACTGCTATTCGAGGCAGAATCAATCTCCGACGCACTGAAAGCTTGGTCAATGAGTTCCGTTACCTCTTTGCGCTTATTATCGTTTCTTAAGGCATCAGCATTATATCGAGCAGATTTGGGTTTTAAGTATTTTTTATGAATCTTCTGCTTCGTCAGCGAAATCACTGATCTTACAAGCATGTGGTCTGTTGAACATTCTGCGCCTCGCATAACTCTAGTTATTCTTACCTCTCTTTTATATTCAGAACGCACGATTATGAAATCTATCATATGCCATTGCCTTGACCTTGGATGCATCCACGTGCCTTTATAGATGGGCTTAAGCTCAAATATCGTGTTTGTTATGACTAGACCAAGGCTTTCACAGAACTGGAGAAGACGGTTGCCGTTATCATTTACGCCTTTTAGACCGTGCTTACCAACAACATTTGGCCAAACATGCACATCATTCCCTACACGTGCATTGAAATCTCCAAGTATAAATACTCGTTCTTTATTTGGAACACTCTTAACGAGATTGTACAAGTCTGAGTAGAAAATCTCCTTATCATTTTCTTCCGCATCCATTGTGGGCGCATATGCACTAATAACATGTATTTTGGTCCTTATATTTAGTTGTAGACATAACTTCATTAATCTTGATCCATGATTTTCTGGTGAGGATATGACATGATCTGCATAACAACGCTTCAGCGCTATACCAACTCCATGCAAGCGCTTGCCACCAAGAGCATTGCCGTGCCAAAACAACACATAGTCGCCTGCAGGCTCATAAAGGTTTCCATCACCAAGTAATCTGGTTTCACTTATAGCTGCAATATCAATGTCGTATCTGCGTAACTCCTTCGCTAAATGAGCGGTTCTTCTTTCTGGTACATTGTCGCTATCCGTTAAAGTTCGTATGTTCCAAGTTCCAAATTTAAGTATTAAATCATTCCTGTTCTTCTTACCGCATGATTTGGGTTCCCGCCAGCCGCGGCACGCTGACCAGGATAGTTGGAGCAGCCGATGTTTGGGGCACCTTTTCTAGCCCTCTCCACATTCGTGGTGGGCAGCGGGGATCCTGAAGAGGCCTGCCCAGTCGCATATCCGACTGCCGAATTCAACTTCCGCTCCATTCCAGTTGAAATCGACCATATAGGACATGCCGCCTGCCGTGCAAGTTGCAGCTAGTAGCTTCCAGCCGACCAGGCCTGCTACCACCGCCACATACTTATCGCCGTAGGACTTCTTAAAAGGGGAGTGAGTTAGATAGGAAAAAGGAAAATGGGAGGAAAGAGAAAGGTGAGAGAAGAGAAGACGGTACAGATGCGCATGTTGGAACATAGAAGCTGTTGCGCTGCAACTCCCATGCTGCCTATACAGCTGCAGCGTGCGATCCGGTGGCATGGTTAATCCAAGACAACCGGACACACTGCAGCTGGTGTATAAAGGCGAGGAAATACATGTAGTGGAAAGTAGAGGTAGGATAAATAAGGAAAGGGGAGAAGGAGGAAGGAGTTTGCCACTTTATTCGGGGTGACACCCTAGCCTTTGGATAAAAATCCTGACCACAAGGCAGCGGTTTGCTACTGAGGAGGTAGCAGTGTTTGGTTTTTACAGCGACCAAATCTCGCTGAGGGTGAGACAGTCGTAGGATGTTGTGGACTTTTAACAGGCAGTTCCTCAAGCTGCCCATCCACATCCTCTTGTCTCATTGCCCTGTCACTACTGGAATCGTCTGCCAGAGACTTTCTACCAGTAGCCGCTGTTGGTCCGCGACTGCTTATTTGACAATTGTCTTATTCGCAGCTAACCTACATATCTGTAGGCCATTCCATTATCCGCCACCTATGGACGCGCCCCGTTCCGGTTACAGCTCGGGCCCGAGAGGTACGAAGTACCCCCCCGGCGGGGATATATATATATATATATATATATATATATATATATATATATATATATATATATATATATATATATATAGATATATATATATATATATATATATATATATATATATATATATATAGAGAGAGAGAGAGAGAGAGAGAGAGAGAGAGTGAGAGAGAGAGAGGAGAGAGAGTTGCGTGTTCTCATACGGCTATTCATTATTTCGTTTAAATCTTCGCTGACTGATGATCTACGTGTATAAGCGTTTGGCTTGCTCGCTCGCACGTTTTTCGGATTAACTTCGCATATACAACGTGCCAATAGAAAGTTCACTTCAAAAACGTGCAAGTTTTCCTTCTAGCGAGGGCAAACTCGCTTACCAAGTTGAAAGCATAGATGAATGTACAAACTTCTTAAACTATTTTATATTGTAGGTCGTAAACCTAAAGTATTGAGATGAATTTGTAAATACTTAATATTTAGTACTAACATCTAGACGGCGTCTGTATTCACCTACGATTGAGCTATCTACGATAAAAACAGATCTAACGGTACGATATTATTAATTATAATGCACGTCCTGTATAATGAAAAAATATTAAAGAAAAATCTTCGTTGATGTCTATTTACAGCGGCAATCGACCTCTTATTACGATTGTGATAGCGGAACCGTATCTATAATTTCGATGGATGAGCACTCAAAACCAGCGTTAATGGTTGTGATGATGACCCACTGATGTCTTGCAACGCTTTCCATAATATTTTGTAATAACCGATACTCCCCTCAGAATGTGTCCTAAATACCGCAGATTCCTTTCATTAATAATATTTCATAGCTCTGAAGGGTTTTTTTTACTTTATTCTTTATTACAAAATTTTTGTGTCCGAGGAGTTTTTAAGATTCTTATATAAAAGTACATCTCGAAAGCTTCGATATGTTCTTCAAGACGAGCATCCAGCGTCCAACTTTCGTAGTCATAGAGCGAAACTGAAAAGACATAACATCTAGAAATTCTCGACCGTAGATACGGGTTTACTTCTTTTCTAGCGAAAACGTCCTCAGTTTTAAACGTTGCTAGTTTTTTGCGAACATTAGTCTTGCCTGTTCTATTCTGGATCGTATTTCGATTTTCGTTTTACAGTTCTCGTCGAGATTGATGCCTAAATACTATTAGATTAGACGTTGGAAATGACGAAATCTCGTAGTAACTTTCCGTTGTAGAGTACTGAAAAATAGATATAAATTTAATCGAAATAAATAATTACCATCATTTTATAACGGAAGTTATTAAATAGTAGATAAAATTTCCGTATGCGAAAGGCTACTACAAATAATTCGCTCGTAGCGTAGTATAGCTTAGGCGATCTATCTCCGTTAATTACGTCAGGTTGTGTAGGGTGAACCAGGTAAAACGATTTTGTTTTTCCACGTTTTGTGTACACACGAGATATTCGTATTTGTCCTCAGTTGACATCTCGTAAGGAGTACGCGTTTTGCGTGGAACGTTATTTTCGTCCTGAATCGATCACGACAGTTCAAAAAGAGTTACGAAAAGAATTCAAAGTTAGGCGTTTATTTTTTTTACGGTGACACCTTAAGAGCCGCGTTTACGAAACTCGTCCACGAGATCTGAAAAATCTAAAAAGTCGGATTTCTGAAGAAATTTCAAAAATTCAACGACCTACGCTCGAAAGAGGCCTGGAAAATATTGTAAAAATACTGAATGAATTGTAAATGGCGGTCATTCGAACGATATTGTGTTCCACAAATGATTTTAAGCTTCGTTTTTCTGTTTTTAAATAAAATTTCATTCGAAAAAATATTAGGCAAGTAGATATTTCAAAAGTACAACAAAATCGTCCGTCTTCTCTGGGTCACCCTATATTAAATTTCCGAACAGTATGTTAGTATCATGCATCTTTGCCTTCATCAATTTGTCGGCCTCCCGATCGGTTCTTCTATTCAATTCGAGCGAAATATAGAATTAGGTTTTTTTTTCTTGTTTTTTTTTTCCCCCTATTAGGTTACGCTTTAACTAATTTAGTTTTCGCGAGATGATTAAAAAATTTAAACCGAATAAACAGGAGTCAAATTTCCCCGCGTCGTTTTATGATTGGTACGCACGAAAAAAAAAAGGAAATATTAAATTCGCCCGGGAAATTTTGATTTTCCGATTTTTATTATTTTTTCTTCTCCGTTCGTTAAATTAAATTTTATATCTCGGTTAAAAACTCCGAATGAAAATTTAAATACGGCACGGGGTACAAAATAAGCCTCCCATTTTTTATTTTTGTTTTCTCATTTTTAAATACCGTTATATTAGAAAAGGCGGAGGAAAATTCGCCAAAAATTTTGTCGAAAATTAAATTTATTAACGATGAAATCAAAAATAATATTTGAAAAAAAAAGCATTAACTCTAATCAACGAATTTTTTTAACGGTTTATTATTTTTCAGCTTAGGCTTTCTGCCTTACAAAAATTATTACGAAATTTTCGAATAAAGCCTTCGTCGTTATTTTTTTTCCATCTGGGCGTTATTTTTTCTAAATTTCGATATTGCTCGAAACGAGAGAAACAAAAAATCGGATAAATCAAATTCTGAGCTCGTAAATTAAAACCAAACTATTACGCAACTCGTCCGTTATGAAATTTATATACACGCCGGCGTTTGCATCCAAAAAGAAAAAAATATATAGATATATACGTATATACAATACGTCTGTATAGTAAAAACACCTCGATACATTCATTCATAGGTAGATGTATAGACATTGCCTACATACAGGTATTCGATGGCAATATGAAAGTTCAATTAAATTATTTTCAAATTTGTATTGATTTAATATATTCCAACTTTTCATGAATTATTGGGACGGATAATTACGGTAGGAATCAAGAATTATCAGAATTTTATATTATTATGATCATCGCCAGTAAGTCACCCCATGCAGTGATCATCATCTCTAAACAAATACGTCGCGTACGATATTCGCACAATCGTGGAAAGTACGACCAATTGTACTGCAAATCGTGTCTCACCATTGAAGAGGTACACGACCGCGCTCTCCTCTACTAGCCACTACACCTTGAACGAATAGCACCTCCATATTTTGGACTCTAACTACGTGACCAAAAAATCGTAGTATTCTGCTGAGAACGTTCGATTTTAATCTCTCGAGTTGCCAATATCGTCCAAAGTGGAAGCATTGGTTCTCCTAGCTGTCCATGAGACACGCAGCATTCGTCTGCAACACCACATTTGTAGTGCATCTATATGTTTTCTATCGACATTACTTAATAGGAACAAGGAGAAAACGCGGAAGTTCACTATTCGTATTTTAACAGCTTCACTAACTGCGGTGTCGGTCCACGGTTCATGTCGCTTCGGGTTAGCTGGGCTGTATATACATATATATATACATATATATATATATATATATATATATCCCGCCCAGAGGTACTTTGTACCTTCTGAGAACCGGAGCTCCAACCGGAATCGGGCGCGTCCGCAGGTGGTGGATAATGGAATGGTCAGTAGATATACTGGTTAGCTGCGAATAACCAATAAGCAGTCGCGAACTAAGAGCGGCTACTGGTGGAAAGCCTCTTGCAGGTGATTCCAGTAGTGACAGAATAATGAGGAACGAGGATGTAGAGGACCAGCTAATTGAAACTTTACATAAACCAGTTAACTGTAAGTCTAAACAACTCTCTACCAGAACCTGGAATTGGGCGGCAGAAATTTCAATACCAAATTAAGACATAAATTAAATGATCGTGAGTTGGATTAATTTTGGATTATCAGGAGGCGTAGATGAAGATCGTCAAATACGGCAACTGAAATGCGATGAGGAATGGAAAGGAAAACCACCTCATTATAATTTCTCAGGATCTAATTTTTTTCCAATATATATTGTGTTCTTCTGATGTAAAAATAAATTTCGGAGTAATACTCCCCCGTTCATACCTCCGGGTGGGGAGTACCTCAGAAGGACATGTGTTTGAAGGAAAGAAGACAAAAGAATTTCTAAAAATTGGAACATTGAATGTGAGAACTCTAAATAGATGTGGAAAGCTGGAAACTTTAAAAATGGGAATAAAACGAATGGGAATCGATATTCTGGGTATTTGTGAAATAAGATGGTCCAATAAATAATAGAAGACACCGTAGCACAGGATATACGGATATGAAGAGGAAAACAGAAAACCGTCAGTTGCGGAAGAAATTAACAAACCAGTCTTATAATGACTACATGATGATGATGTTGATATATTGTCAATATTGGAAGAAGTTAACACGGATGCTCGATTATCGTTAAACCACTTTCTTTGGCCATATCATGCGACGGAACAATCTAGAAAAATTTATAATATTAGGTATGGTCAGACGAAGAAGAAGGCCACCAACGTGATATGTGGACAATGCCAAAATGATAAGTGGGGTGTCAGTTCACTACAGCAAATAGTTAGATGCGCCCAGGACAAGGAAAGATGGCGATCAATTACACGGAACAAAGTGGATCATAATATCACGATGCTCGGACCGAGCCAACGAATATAATGATGATGATGATGATGATATATATACGTATATTCGCAGGTAAATGTGTAGACATTACCTACTACGTATTCGATGATAAGCCGGAATTTCAATTAAATTATTTGCATAGTTATATCTCAATAATATTTTTGTGAATTATAACTTTTCATGTATTATTAGGACGGATAATTACGATCGGAATAAAGAATTATCGGAACTTCATATATATATTCATTCATATGTAGATGTATAGAATATTACCTATATACACGTATTCGATGACAATCCACAATTTGGTCGCAATAATATTCGGTAAGCCGTATCTCTTATAAATTTAACAATATAGTAACCACAACTGGCCTTAGTTTTATTCTACTATTAATTCGTTGTTGGTTACTTTGTCTGCCTACGAGCCTGCCATTAAATAAAGGATCTGACACCATTTCATTGATAAGCGCGCAGAGAATTTAGCACAGGAACAGCCGTATAAACTTGCTTAATAATCCATGTCTCCAAGACGTGTCATATGTGCCAATGATAGGTCAATGAATACCCGTCTTAAATTTTTCATGCCATCCATTTTAAATAAATGCAGCTATATATGTTATCTGTTCCATGCAGTTACGATCCGGCCTACACCTCGCTCGATCAATCAGTACATGTTCAATGATTGAATGGGCTAGTCGATTATACGGCTTCCTATTAAACAGCTCACCCAATAGAGATATTGTCGGCTAATTGTAGGTTCCACCCTGGCTTTAATATAACGATTACTTACTGATTAAGTTTTAAAAAGTGCATTTAGCCTTTACATTTATTAATGCCTCATTAAAAAGCACTAGTAGCCAGGATTTCATTTTCATTCCACAGTATTTTCAAATTCCGGACAAATACCATAATTCCCGCATATTTCCTTAGCTTTATATATATATATATATATATATATATATATATATATATGTATGCACACGTGTGAACATATATATATATATTATATATATATGTATGTATGTACATTATATATATATATGTATGTATGTACATGTTTGAAAGAAGTGTGATATTATGAATTGGAATATAAATCTAGTTAATGTCGCTGCACTGCCGTATCCAGATTTTGACGAAAACGATTTCAGTTTTTTATAAACCTCAAAAATACAAAAAAAAAAAAAAAGAACACCTTAGTATGCGTGGTTACGTTAACTACAGTAATAGGGAAGGCGGGAAAATAATCTGATATGAAGCGACGAGAATCTATTAGTCGATATGATAAATCGTTTGTTTATATATATATATATATATATATATATATATATATATATATATATATATATATATATATATATATACATGAGGGCATATATGTATTTATGTATAGGTATTTACATTATATACTCATACGAATATGCGTGTGAACTATTAATATATAATACGCACACATATATTGTCAAATTATTCGGTGACAATTTTAGTAGTATTCGATATTTCTTTTTGATCATTTTCCTTTTATTGTTCACTAACAAACAGCATCTCTGGAACTGTTGTCAAATTCAATTCCCTTTTTTTGTTGACTGAAATCATTCAAATAAAAAGGGAGAGTTATTGGATTTAGTGAGCGCAGGAAATAAAAAGATTTCAAATATCATTCAGTTTGATTCATTTAGAAAATGTAGGTCTCTTTAGTTAATTAAAAAATATCTTTCAGATAAATTGTCCCACACTCACATACATATCTATATATATATATATATATGCTTTCGTTTCTACATAACAGTACAATCATTCCTACAATAATGAAATTATGGGTCATTTAAAGTTAGTATAGAAGTCAAGCAAGGCTATGTGCTGGCTCCTGCGCTGTTTTCAGTGTATATGACTTTCATACATATGATCGCCGTTAAAAAGTTGGGTCCTGAAAAAATAGTAATGATCAGTAAGTTTGATGGCGGATTATTTAATGTACATTGATTTAAAGCAGCTTCAAAACGTTCCAGGGTAGGAGTATTCGATGTCCAATATGCAGATGATTGTGCTGTGGTCGCACATACCGTACGGGGACTTCAGTCTGCTATCAAAATACTTGATACAGTATACAATAGTTTTGGCCTAGCTATAAATAAGAAAAAAAAAACAAATTACTTATACAATTAGCCCCTACGAATAAACGGCAAAAAGAACACGTGTTGAAACTAAGCAATAGTATAATAGAACAGGTGGAATGTTTTATATATCTTGGCAGTATGCTTAACAACAAGATCAGCTTGGACACCGAAATTTGTAGTAGAATGCAAGCTGCTTCAGCTGCAATGAATAAGCTTGATAGAAGGATCTTTAATAATACGCATATCTTATTGTCAACAAAATTAATAATGTATAAGTCCATTGTTTTACCGACGCTTCTCTATGGCTCAGAAACATGGGCCCCATATATAGGAAGTCGCTAGAAAGTTTCCACCAGGGAGCACTGCGCAGATTGCTACGTGTTCGTTGACAGGATCGAGTGACAAATCGCGAAATTTTAATGCGGGCTAAATGCAAGTCTATTCGGATGCTGCTTTATAATGATAATCTAAGATGGACCGAACATGTAATCAGAATGAACGATGACAGACTTCCGAAGAAATTCCTTTATGGTCAGCTTCTTGTTGGCAAACGTCGCATTGGACGTCCTCGTTAGCGATATAAAGACTATTTGTGTCAAATACCGAAGGAATGTGAAATTGATCGCAAGAATTTGGAAAAAATAGCGATGGATCGCAACATCTGGAGACAAACAATACAAGATGGCCTACGGAAAGCGGATCACAACATCCGAGCTGCGGAAGAAAGGAAAAGGAATCGACGTAAAGGCTTGATTGAAACGGTTCGAATAAATAACATTAATACTGACGTTTTTAGGTGCGATGCATACGGAAAAGAATGCGGAGTGAAAATCGGTTTAATTAGCCACCTCGGGACTCATAAATAATGGATAGTACTCCATACTAGGTTAACGAGTTTATAAATGATGATGATGATTTAAAAAAATAAAATATAAAATGAAATTATATTAATTTAGATTAAAATTCACAAGAAATTTTTTAAATACTGTTTTTTATTTTACTGATTTTTGCGAATCCTGATCTAAATTAATATTTTTTCATTTTATTTTTTTAAAATATTCGTTTGATAATGGCCGAATAGCCGAAGAGCATTTTAATGATTTTAAGTTCTTGTTCGTTGTTTCTTTTTTTAAAAATCACTACATTCCAACATTGTTCATATTTTTAAATACTCACTGCAGTTTTGTGATTTTTCACAAAGAAGAATTTTAGTAATTTTAACTTATTTTATGTTGTTCATTAATATTATTATAAACAAAAATATATACCGTATGAGATAATAGTAATTACAATTCAAACATACGCATTCAACATATTAATCTTAATATATTTAAACGAGAAATTTTAAGATAAATAATCCCTTCGAATTAAATAAAATAAATTCATTCCTAATCTTGTTATCATTAAATTCATTTAATATAAAATAATAACAATAAATAATTCAAAACAATTATCAAATCAAATCAAATCAAATTTATTCATTCAAATCCACAAATGCGCATTTATTTGCGCGAGTAGTGGAAACTTAAATAGATATACAAATACTTGGTTGGTTAGTATTGCATAAATAGTTTGAACAATTCTTAACACTTATGAATATGTAAGTGACAATAAACAATAAACATACTTACAACCGCAATTGTTATGTATATACACCCACAAGACACTACACACATACCTACACACATATATACACACACGTACACTTAATCACATTTATATTTTGTAATAGATATAATAAAAGTAAACACATTAGTAAACACACAATTATTTACAAAAATGAATAAATATATATAGAAAATGCATACAATACATGCACACAGGTACATATAAACTTATAGACGCAGGGTTATAATGGTTAATAGGCTAACTCAATAATAAATATACCCACATAAATACATAATTCCAATACACATATCAAAATCAAAGCACAAATCGATATACATGTGGACACACTAATGAAAACAATAATACAGACATACATATAATAAAATGACTCTTCTATACATAAAGACATACGCAGATGCGACCAGTAATACGACATTGACACACCAGATGAAATTAGTTGGATGAAAGATTACGCATATAATTCATCAAAAGTTTATGTCTTTTCTTGTAATTTTTTAAATTGTTAAGATTCAGTTTCACCATGTCCGGCAGCGAATTATATGAAGTTGCACAATTATATATAGCCTGTAATCTCGAATGATATTTTCGAAAATCAGGCACTGTAACATTATCTTTTAAGCTCGATCTTGTAATTCCTCTTCTCATTCCATGGGTGAATTTATCTTTATTTTTACATACGTAGATGATAAGTTGAATCTCATACAGATACTTAACTTTCAATATAGTACGTGCATTAGGAGAGTCATGTTCAGAATGCAAAAGTTTAAATAATATTTTTTGGAGATTTTTTATTGGGAGTAAATGGTATTCCGCAGCACTACCCCAATGCATAATTCCGTATCTCAAAACCGGCTCATATAATGCTATGTAGATACGAAGTAAATGATTCCTTGGAAAATACTGTTGAAGATAGTAAAACAAATAATTCAATTTTCTTAATTTCTTAGACAAATAAAGAATATGCTTACTCCAATCTAAACGGCAGTCCATTACAACTCCTAAATACTTAACTTCATCTACCCTTTGTAAAAATACATGTTCATTTAACTTAATTTTTATCAAATCCCAAAAAGTTTGCGGCATTAAACTGTAAATTATAAATTTTGATTTATGCACATTTAAAATTAGCCGATTTAAATTGAGCCATTCTGCAACTTTGTCAACATCATTCTGTACTAAATTTTCTAATAATTGGGGAAATCGTGAACTTGTAACTAGAATAGTATCATCCGCATATGTAAATATTTTGCCACTAACTTGTAAATTACAAAGGTCATTGATATATATTAAAAATAAAAAAGGACCAAGTACACTTCCTTGAGGAACACCGTAATTTTGAACTACTTCAGAACTATTTACTTTATTTATTTTAGTAACATACTTTCTATTGACAAGATACGAGCTGAACCAATCATAGATAATTCCTCTAAACCCACACAAATACAGTTTGCGCAATAAAATATCATGATTCACTGTATCAAAAGCTTTTCGCAAATCTAAGTAAACTGCAACAGAAGAGCGACCACATTCTAAATTTTTTGTAATATAAGAAACATGCTCAAATAATGCATCATCAGTTCCCCTTTTTGGAAGAAATAAAAAAATTGAATTTATTGAGATATACCAACATAACTTCTTTTACACACTTTTCAAAAATTTTTGAAATTGCCGGGAGTAAATATATAGGTCTATAATTTTCTATATTCGATTTATCACCAGTCTTATACACCGGTACTATGATTTCAAGCTTTAAAATTTCTGGAAACTTCCCTGAACTGAATGATTCGTTAAAAAGATACGCAAGTGGTTTGGAGAAAAAGTCAATGTTTTCCTTAATTAACATCATTGATAACCCATCAGCACCGAACGAAGATTTACTGGGTAATGAACGAATAGCATCCTTGACGTTATCTATTGTAAATTCCAAAAAAGCGAATGAGCTAGAATTATTGAATAGGTGTGTACATGGGTTATATGATAACTCATGATCGAAGCCTGCTAGAATATCGGCCACACTATTTCTGAAATGATTATTTACG
Organism: Coronaproctus castanopsis; assembly: GCA_032883995.1. Classification (NCBI taxonomy): domain Eukaryota; kingdom Metazoa; phylum Arthropoda; class Insecta; order Hemiptera; family Monophlebidae; genus Coronaproctus; species Coronaproctus castanopsis. The sequence continues at coordinate 13,106,320 of CM065052.1, read as the reverse complement.
TAATCAGAAATTAGTTGTTCATTTCCTTGTACTTGTACCCTTAAATTATGTAGGATTAACTCTTTAATTCCCTTTTCGGGTTTACCTAATACACCATTTATAACCGCCCAATAATTTTTTTGATTATTTTTACATTTATTCAAAAGAATTGAGTAATAAACATTTTTCGCTTTTCTTACATCTCGTTGCACTTGTTTGGAGAGAGTTTTAAACTTATTCCGTAACAAATCATTTGTAGGAGACTCTCTCAACAATTTATGAATATGATTTTTCTTACGCGTCAGATCGACTAACTGAGAAGTAATCCAAGGTGTACGCTTACCTCGAGTGCATTTATATATTAATATCCGTTTACAGTCATTAACTATAGTAAAAAGGTGCGATAAGAACCATTCAAACTTTTCGTTAATTGTCGCTATCCTACTAGATAATAGGGAAAGATTTAAAGTATGCAAGAGCCGTTGGAAAAGTATTTTATCGAAATAGTATTTATTATGAAATACTTGCTTACGTTGTACAGATGAAAGTAAAACTGTGACATCGGTCGCAAAATGATCGGAAAACGACACCACTGATATGTCGTGAACTAATGCAATGTCATTAGAACTATCTTGACAACCTCGAACCAAGAAATGATCTAAACACGATTTATATCCTACATTTACACGAACGTACGTCGGTTCGTTTACAATAGACGCAAACCCATACGAACTTAACAAGTTGAGATACTCATTATTACGCGTGGAGGAAAGTAAGTCATTGATATCGCCCGTTACAACTGCTCTAAAAGACAACGCATCAATAATTATACTCAAATCAACTAAAAATTCGTTATATTTAGAATCACAAAATTTGTATATACTAGCTATAGAAATACAATCATTCGTTTTTAGAAAAAGTTTACAAATTATTACATTGCAGCTATTGAGGCTTATGTCTACACTTTCATAATGAACGTTACTTTTAATGTAAACAATAATACCGCCAGCTCTCATATGATCAACACACTAGGCTAAATAGACATACCCAGGTATGTTATAACGAGGACATTCATCTGTATATATCCATGTCTCTGTAATCACTATTACATCGTATTTGAATTTACGTTCACTTAAATATATCATTAAATCATCATAATGCATACGGAGGCTACGAATATTTAAGTTAAATATTTTTAATTCATGACGGTTCATGAGACATTATGATTATAATCAATCCTCAGTAAAATGAATTTGTTGCACATAACTACAATGAAGTGAGTATCGGTTACAACGAAAGTATTATAATAATAATAATGATAATAATAAATATAATGGTAATTATAAAGAAAAACTGAATAAAAAAATAATGATTATAAACGAAATTAAAATAACAAACTAACTCAATAATAATAAAAATAATTAATATTCTTTTTCATATATATATATATATATATATAACATTTCACTCGGTCTAATATCGTTCGAAATAACAATTATCATTTTAACGTAAATAATCGTTTTACGTCTATCATTCTAAGGCGCGTCTAAATATTAAAGTAGCAATTACTATCTCCTAACTATATAGAATATAATCGACAAGAATACATTTAAGTAAAACGCGCTAAATAATTTTATATATATATATATATATATGTAAACAAGGTGTCCGTATTTATAAACAAGATTAACCTAGTTACAGCTAATAACACATTTCTAATGCAAATGACGTGCTATATGCCCACTTTATATATTAGATATATATGTATATTACTGTTGAAACAATTCCATTAATGATATTCGCACATATACGAGTATAGATGAAAAGTTGAAGCCAGGACTATATATATTATACACGTACATATAAAACGGATTCATAATCGTTCTCCTCAAAATTGGATTGAAGACAAGAGTAACATGCTTTTAGGTATGCATAGGCATAAGTGAGCAAGTTTTGTCTGTTTATACGTATTAATATATATATGTATATATACAGTGTGAAGTGCTATACAAATCATCGCCACCGTTTGCTTCATGAATAAATGGAAAATTCAATTTTAGCTTCTGCACCGTTTTGTAATCACGATTACTACCTGTACGCCGCGCCATTCTGTCTTGTTTGTCTATCTTGCTCGCGCGCGCACATATTTACAATCTCTTCTTCTCTGTCGTTAAACTATATTCAGCGGTTTAAAATGAAAGTTCATCACTATTAACGTGCATTCCGTTGTCATTTGCATGCGTAATTTTACGGTTAACAACAACGCTTATTGGAAATATTATTTCCTTTCGCGTAAAGCTGTTTCCAGAGAAAAGCCAAAAAAAAAATTCGAAAGGAAATTCGTAATTCGATCCTCTTAACGTCGACTGGCGAATGTCGAGAGAAAGTTGACAAACGAGGTGTCGGAATTTATCTGTCGACATGCTCCCACAATAATAATAATGAATAAAATTATTTAACAATAATAATAACAACGCGGAGTTGTAATGATATCGGAATTTATTGTTTTTACCACAACTGAAAGGTCGTATCAGGTAAGCAATTGTCGTTAAAAAGTGTTTTTGTTTTTTTCTATTCGATAAAGGTAAAATACCTTGTCGTTGCAACCGTTGTTTCTTGTTGGTAGTCAGTTTTCGAAGTTCTTGATACTTATATTCCAACGATCGTATGCACTACTATTCATTACGATTGTTCTCGGTCTTCCTGTTGAACCCATTTGACTTTATCCATCATTATATTTTTTATAATCTTATTACGTGTCCTAACAATTTTATTATCCACTTTTTCTATATGATTTATTATCACTTATTTTTTCTTCTCGCGCATTAATTGCAGACTTTTTTTTTTTTTTTTGTACGTTTTCATTTCTTTCCAAGACGTTTTCGTTATTTCACGCGTAAACGCGATTGCGAAACGGTAACACGCGAATTCGCGACGCGCCGACTTTGTCCTACATCACCACCGTTCTTCGATGGACACTGTACCTCTGTCACGGACCAAGTAGTGTTGGAAAATTCGTTTCTTAAATATCAATTGATAAAAAAGTATGTACGACGGACAGGTGAAACCGATATTATATACTTACAACGGTATATTTGCAGAGAATTCAGCAATTTTGTATGAAGAATTACATGCTCAACGGTCGTTATTCGAGAAATATTGTCGAATGTTAACCTACAACGTTCGACTGTATCGTAAAAGCTATAAAAGCTGTTTTGCAATTATCCATAACTAATTTCCAGCGACCTATTTCATTGATATTTAAAGTAAGAAAACAATCTATAAATAATCATAAATCACTTATTAGTAGTTATTATTGAGTATAAGTTTAGAAAATAAGTTTAATGTTCATCTTAACAACCACAATGCGCTGAATTTTATTTTGATAATTTCGTCGGCAAAAGTTCCTGCATATGTCTTCTAAATTGTAACTTTTTGATTGCTGCAAAGTGCTTCGTATAAGGTCATATGGATTTGAACCTAACAAGATCGCTATCTAGTTGATTCTGGCGAAGGATTTTTTTCATCTTTTCTCTCTCTCTCTCTCTTGATATCGAGGAAAGCTCCCAAACTAGTATTTGCTGCTGCTTCTTGAAATGGCTAATGAGGAGGGTGAAGACGAAGACTTTTGAGGTACGTGGATACTTTGCGGTATTTCTTGCAAAGTAGCCGCAGATTCATAAAGATGAGTACTGTCATCGTCGGCTGTTTCCGCGCTGAAAACAACGTCCATTCTAGCAAAAAGAAGTAATTACTTAATACTTGTTACTTATTTCAGGAATTTAGCAAGGGTAATACAATTCCAGAAACTTGCTTTCTCGTTTAGAATTACAAAATCTGCTATTTCCACGAATGTACCACAAGTTTGCAAAGTTCTGTGGCCACAATTGGTAAAGAAACACTTTTCAGAAGATAATTTTAAAAATCTGGCACACCGTTTTTAGGACTGATGGTAGTTTTCTAACTGCATCGGGTGTATTGACGGAATGCAAATTCGCGTAAAAAAAAACAAAATAAGAACTGGTTCTACGTACTTTTATTTAACCTAATTTCGCAGTCTACCATTCGACTTGGATATAGTCGATTTCAGCTTTAATACTTCTGTTTGGCCCAATCCAAGTACATCTTCGTTGGGGGAAACTCCATATGAAGAGTTATGCGAAACATAGAATCCACAATAGGATTCAGTAGCCCTTTCTCTTCAACCGTACGCTCGCTTTCACAAGGTTCCCTTGTTACGCTGAGCAGCCTAAAAGAAGAATGGGTATTTGACAGCAAACAAAAGAGCGGTAGGAGTCTAGAGGAGAGCACTGAGAACAGGTAACACCAAGATAGGTGGAATAGGGGTAGATTCACCGTCTTATGATACAGTATTATTTAGCAATAGTGGCGTATCGAACTGGAGTTAGCAGAGTTACTACTAACCGCTTTCCAAGACGAATTAGGTTTGGAAAGGTAAGACCTAACTCATTCATATATATATAGAATGAATTACAATAATGCATTGGACGTACTTAAAATAACAGGACTATAGACCGATATACAGGAGGCATCGACCAGGATAAGACTCCGAAACGTAAGAACGTATTGTCAATAACAACTCATAATGTACGATTATCAGCAACAGAAGATAGCTTGCAACAACTACTTTATGAAATTGAAGAAATCAACGTGGCCATGTAACATACTGGAAAGGTGCCGGTCAAAAACAACAAGGGGTAGGATTTTGATTAGATAAAAATATTGAAGGGAATATATCCAAATATAAAGGCCTACGACTAGTCTATTTAATAATTAATATATAGATAAGGCCACTACGTTAAAAATTATACGAATTTATGCAATTCATATAACGAGAATTAAGTTGATGATAGTGTGTGTCTGTGTGCCCAGATACCATTTCAAGAAAATTTATGATTTTTTCTTAAATTAAAAAAAACCACACATAACGAACTAAGTCTCGGTTTATATCGCAAAACAATAACTAAAGTTGAAATGGAAAGAGCCAGACACGGAAATATGACTAATAGTTTGTCTAACGTAAGTTCAAATTCGAAACATGTATCGTCGTATCAGACACCTTTTTTGAATACAAAGTGAATTATAAATTTACGCAGCTATTCTTGTATACCGGTAAACCCCCTTTTCACTCTACCGCTTACCACTATATATATATATATATATATATATATATATATAATAACTCGAGAGAATGGTGGCAGACCATTCGTGGTAGAAAACGAAAATAGCGATGGTGCATCAGCCATTCAATTGAATAACCAAGAAGAATATGGTGGTATATACACGAGTGTATATTCCTGCAGATACGGGGATAACGAACATTTTATTAATTTTTCTCTTTGATGTATCCTAAACGTCGCTTTAGACAACCGATCATCCGTAATAAATATAAAAGGTTTCTCAGTTCAAAAGCTTAATCTTAATAAGTTGTATAACGATGCTTAAAGCTTCAAACGACGATGAAATAAAGTCTCTCGGCGATAAATAAATAACTGTAATACTATATTAGCTTTGAATATCGTCTTTTACTATTATTTAATATTATTATTATTATTATTATTATTATTATTATTATTATTATTACAGTTCAATTTTATTATTATTAATAAAAAATATATAAACGATAAAAAAATAATTAAAATCAATAATTTTATATTAAAAGACACAAAGTTTTTCGGTTATTAACCATTTTCAAGTGGACATAAATAAAAAAATATATAATAATAATAAATAAAAAAAAAAAAACAATAAAAATAAAAACAAAGTGAAAAAAATATTCCCGGTTAGTTTATAATCGAATCTGTTATTTCACGTTACTTTCTAATAATCCGGATTAAGTATTTTCTTAGACTTAAATTTGTATGTATTTTATTTTTAATTTTTTAATTATGTTTATTTAAGTCTACTTGAAAATGGCTAATAGCAGAAAAGATTTGAATCTTTTAATATCGATTTTAACTACTTTTTTTTATGGTTCATTCATTTTTTTCTTTTTTATTTTTTAATCACTTCATTCCGCATCAGCTCAATTTACTAAATGTTATTTCTATTATCATTTGTGATTATGATTAATTATTATTATAAATAATAATAATAATAATAATACCGATTATACTAATAAAACTAATAATAATAATAATATATCAATTTAAAATTTAAAATTCGTTTCAAAAAAAGTTACAATAATAAAATAATAATTAAAAATAAGTAATAAATTAAAAGGAATTAATTAAATTATAACAAAAGACGGTTCTAATTTGCAATTATTTGTAACAACGGAATAACGAAGATCGAATTATTCCTTATTCCATTGTGCAATCACAAAAATAATTCGAGTATAATTTACGATATAAATATAAATCGACATTATGTATTAATAAATTATGTTATTACTGGCTGTATACAGGTATGAAGTTAAATTAAATTACTAACGTTATACGAATTATTATTATTATTGTATTATAATAATTGGGCTTGGGTATGAATACCAAAATTACCCCTTGTCAAAAACCTATAAAATAAAATTACGATTTATACGATACGGAGGAATAACACGAAGATATATATATATATATTAATATATAAAACAGTAGTGTCTGATTGTGATTTGCGAATATTTTCAATATAATCATTGCATTAGGCTGTTTGTATCACAAATAAACAGATAATATATTTTTTAAATTTTCGTTTTCTGCCTGTCTACTTGTTCCGATTTAACTCAAAAACGATTAAAACAATAATGACGAAATTTGCATAGTTTAGAGCCTATATTATCAGATTTGTTCTAAGCTTTGCATCACATTGATATCACAAATAGGACAAAAATTAGAACAATTTAAAGTTTTAAAAAGTAAGTTGCGATATATCTGTCAAATCGTTTATAATTTAACAACCACTTGAAATCGGGAAACAGTACATCTATTAGCCGGTAAGAGAACTGTAAAAAAATCTCATCATAGGTCATTTCTGAATTTTTGCCTTCGCGTAGTAAAAGAAAAAGACAGCGATATCTCTGTCAAAAATCATCTGTAAAATATTTCATAATCGATCCTTTCTGGAATAGTTGCGTTCGTGTAATAAGAGAAAGAGACAGCGATACTGTGTTTAAAAAAATAATTACACAGGCGAAGCCGTGGTAACTTCTTATATAATTAGATTTGCGTGTAGGGTTATTATTCTTCTTCTCCATTGTAGTGCCCTACGTCTTTGACGCGTCGGCTAATTTTAATGTTCTGCTTATTGCTGCTTTCACCAAATTTCCAATATCATTTATTCCTGTCCAATTCTTTATGTTCATTATCCATTCCATCTTCTTCCTGCCTCTTGGCCTTCTATTCTGCCTTGCAGTATGGTTTGTAAAATGCGGTATTCTTCTCCCCTAATTATGTGTCCAAAATACGCAATTTTCCTTTTCTGTGTGATGTTCAAAAGTTCTCTGTTAACCGCTGCTCTTTTTAGGACTTCCTTGTTTGTTACTTTTTCTGTCCAAGGTATCTTCAGCAATCGTCTCAAGAACCATATTTCCACTGCCAAAAGCCGTTTTTCCGACATCTTCTTTATAGACCACGTCTCTGCTCCATATAGTAGCGTCGGCCATACATAACAATTAATAACCTTTAATCGTACGGGTAGAGGGAACTTTGATTGCAGTAATACGTTACTGAGTTTTCTGAACACGTCTTTGGCTATTCCACATCTTATTCTAATTTTTTCATCACAGTCTGATTCACAATTGATCATTGATCCCAAGTATTTGAATTTTTCCACCTTTTCAATTGCTTTTCCATTTATATATAGTGCCTCGTCTGAAAATTGCGAACGGGTGACTACCATAAATTTTGTTTTGGGCACATTGATTTTACAGATAATAAATTAGTAGGAATGTTTTGAAGAAAATTTCTCCGCTCTGGCGTTATATAAATTGTAGGAAAATGTGACTTATTTAATAACCGCTTTCAAGCCATACTCGATCAGGTACTGGTAAGTACTCGAGTTATAGTCGTATGCAGTGGAGTTGGTTTTGCAGAAATACAGTACATAAATATTCAATATATATTCTGGAAATAAGAGGCATTTAAACGTTTCCACTCTAAAAATATTTATACACAATGACGTTAATAACTATCTGCGGTTAGCTATTAAAAAAATCGATTGCATTGTACATCCAATACTACTTTCTATATATTTACTGCATCCAGAGTAATTTTCGATGGCTTCATAGACCGAAATGTATAATTTTGCGTAAAACATTGATAGCGCATGAATGAAATTATGGTTAATACGGTTATGCGCAACATACTCGAGTACCAAACATGTTCACGATCGTTCGAGGATGTTCGCAAAGTCTGGACCCACCATAATGTAACGAAACTTATTCGTGAAGGAGCGTGCGAACACAATTACACGGAAATCAAAAATGCATACAGATACACGACCATGCACAACGAAAACTTTTTGCCGAGACGATGCTGAAAAAAATCAAAGACAAAGAGATCGATTTGAACACTCTTTTGATGAGCGATGAAGCTCATTTTCAGCTATCCGGATTCGTAAACAAACTGAACTGCCGCTACTGGTTCGAATGTAATCCGAACTGGAGAGAAGCCGTCACACAGCGAGCGAGAAACCATCAGGGCTGTGGGCGAAGTGGGGAATAGTGTTGCCTTATTTTTTCACTGGCACTGTCAATAGAACGCGCTATATCAAAACGATAAATTCGTTTTTGCTTCCCTTGGGCCGTACATAGTTTCAACAAGATTGTGCGACACGTCGCTATTCGACAAAAACGCTCGCAGTACTGAAAGAAGCGTTTGATAACCGCCAATCGTCGTCGCACGGATTTCTCTTGGCTGCCGCGCGCGCCAGATTTGACCGCTCGGGATTTTTTATTGTGGGGACACCTTAAGAGCCGAGTTTACGAAATACGCTCACGAGATCTGGAAGACCTGAAAATTCGGATATTTGAAGAAATTTTAAAAATTCAACGACCTATACTCGAAAAAGCGTTCGAAAATATTGTAACAAGATTGAATGAATGTACTGTTGCAAATGGCGGTCACCTGACCTATATTGTGTTCCACAAATTATTATAAGCTAATTTCTCGTTTTCCTGTTTGTAAATAAAAGTTCATTCGGAAATTTTGGTCAAATAGTTTTTGAGTTATTCGAAAAACAATATCCGTCTTCTCAGGGTCACCGAACGCTTAAAACGCTAAACATTCACGTTGTAGTCGTACAAGTGTATCGCGAGATTTAATTATTGCAGACCAGATTTTTCGACCAAAATACTTCATTAAACATTTTCTACGTTTATATCGCTGTGGTGTAGTTGCTAGAGTGCTCGACTATCAACTCGACGGTCGAGTGTTCGAAACCAACACGCGACATAGAAGCTTTTCATCATTATTTAATCTTAATTATCACGGAGAAGGGAATGGCACCCCACTCCGTATAACATCATATGCACGCGCATCTGCGTTGCATATAAATAGTGCCTTGAATGCTAGTCCATTTTGTACGTAAAAGTAAACGTACGATGGTTAGTCAGGACGTTCGGCAACGAACAATATGATAACGATGGTGGTAAATCTTTAGTAAGCGAGGATATACTTTACAGCGCCAGCGTATCTACTCAGCTACCGCGTACATTCTACTTTTATCAAAGTCAACGATTCGTCTTTCTACTCAATCATGTTGTACCATCGTATTACGACACTTTAAATCTGTTTCTATTTTTCAATACAAAAAGTAATATACGCGGATTATGTGCACTTTCGAGACTTAAAATATTTCTATTTAATTCCTGACCATTTTTAGAAAAATTTTGTTTAGAATAAATTTTTGCAAACTGTTTATTCTTCGTTAACGGTAGCTACATGGTTCCCCACATGAATATCATTATTACGCGAATATTGATTTGCATCTACCATTGCACGTAAAGCTAACAATTTTATAAATGTAATAAGTTTCTATATTTTTGTGGAGAAGCACTTTAACTCTGCCGGTAATATGTTATACTATAATGATATTGATATCCCATCCATTACCGTTAACTACAAACTCAGTTAACAAGCACAGATGTTATAGTTTGCGTTTATGTCCATGTAGTTTCTTATATCATGTGCATAATTATCTACGAGAACACGCGTAGACTTTTTACGCAATTTACACAATAAAAAGTTTTCAAAATTACATAATAATAATAACAATAACAATAACAAACAGTAATTATTATAGAAGTAATCGAATCAAAATCAAATCAGATTTATATAAAAGTTTTGTGGTTGTTTTCCATTCGTCTAGAATTATCATCGTTTCTGATGATGAGCGGTTCCATTCGAAAGGTTAAATTTTTTGAATAATCAGGACGTGGTTTTCACCGAAAATAATTCTAGACAAATCAGATTGATTCGAAATCTGATACAATGTTGCAATTAGTAATAATTATTATAAATAATAATAATCGTTCGATTTATTTCAAAATGGTTTACATTGTAAAAAATAATATGCAGAAGATTTCCACGAATGTGCAATACTGCGTGAGTCGCGAATTACACGATTAAATTACTATAGTATAACATAATTGCGTGTCCTCCGTTGACTTTTGCATTATTTCAGGTGGCGAGCGGGAGGAACTCTTCATGTACGTACAACGATACCGATTACTTATTATTAACAGCACTCGTACAACCTTAACCCGTTGATTAACAAAACATTTTAACTTCTTTTTTTTTTTTTGTTTATTTTTGTAAACGATTAAGATATAATTTTCGAAATGGCACTACGAAATTTATAAAATTTCCTCCGGTTATTTAAACGAAATACGCCGAAAGGATAATAATAATAAGATAGCTGCAACATCATTATATAATAATAATAATAATAATAATAATGATAGTAATTTTAAATTTATTCGTCTTTAGAAATTGTAATTCGTTTTCGCCTAGGCAACAGTTATATTTGTGTGTAGCACACAGTTCGAATAATAGAATTATTAAGATATATATATATGTGTGTGTGTCAACAAGGTGAGATGAAAACTTATAGGGAAATACGACTAGCATTAGATTACAACTAGCGTTGAATAGAACGATCGCTTCCACGGAAAGTATTAACGTGTTAATATTTACTCACTTCTCGCGGAATCGGATGAAGTAGTCGCCGCTATTAACTCGGGAAATTGCGAATCGTCACACTGTTTTTATGACAAGACGTCGAGGAAAGAGAATTCCACAAACAGCGGCAGTCTTTTTGCGGCGGAGTTTTTATTTTACTCATTTCGTTCTTTCCAACGCTTTAAATGCCGCTTTTGGGGGGGTCCCATCCACAAAGCGGTGTTGCTCCCTTTTTAATATCTCGAAAACTGTAGGTACTCGAGGAAATTGAACATCATCGCCTCATCGTCTTCAATAGAGTACTGTTTAGGCGAGGCGGAAGATTTACACTGGATGAAAAACTACAAACGAGGAAAGTCGTATTCCGAATGGCTGGTCGTTTTCGGTTTGCGGAGGTACGCCAGTAAGATGGAGCCGGTTACCGGATTCGAAGTTATTTCTAAACATGAGAAAAGAAAGCTATTCAGAAACCGCAGGATCAAACCCCATCGGAAAACTGTATAAACGTATTTATATTATATAGATATATATATTTTATATATATATATATGTATATATATGTATGTATTTGAGAGGAGGATCAGTCATCATTGACATCGTTATCAACATGCTTGCGAAGAATGTTATATATAGATAGATAAATAAGTAAATAAAAAAATATATATAGATATATATAACATTGTCCTGCTGGATGTACATACTACATCTTACAGCATGCGTAAGTGGAAGGGCGAAATATTAACATCATCATTATCATCGTAATACTTTCGTCTCAGCTTGAGTGCCGTTTAAACATAAATGCATTTTTAGAAGGAGCAACAACAATCTAACAGCAACAAGCGGTTATATTTTAAACTTCCCCTCAACAACTACCATCGTAAGTCTCTCGGACTTAAATTATTGTGAAAATATTTTCGCGCCTTTAAATTTTTTTTTAAACTTATTTTTCGGATTATAAATTACGTAACCTTTTTTTCATGTATATATATATATATATATATAAAAGGAAATGGCTACATTTTCTCCAATTTTACTTTGGTCTTTAAAAAAAAGTTTTGAATTCTTTCTTAAAACGATCACAATAATTTTCATAAAACGTCGGTAGACTAAGAAACAATTTAAATACAGAGAACTATGTTGGTCTAACGGAGGTTATTTTTCTTATTGGGGGTTTTCCCATTTGTGGCGTTGGTAAATTAAAAATTGTAGCCTTAGCGTTCTGTTCTCGCGACTAGAATTCGAAAACTTAGGGAATTTTTTGCAGTAAAAAAAAAAAAAAATCGTAGAGTGTTGAAGATATCATGGGCACAAAAATTGATGAAATTCGACGGTTCTTCAAATGGCGGGTGTTAAGAGAGGACTAATTGCCAACATAAAAGAGTTGAAGATAAATTATCGTGAACACATTCTACGTGTAGCGAAATATCCACTCGATATTAGAGGGTAAATTCGAATGAAGAAAGCGTGGAATTGATGCCGTGGTTGTGAAACATCTGTAACAGAACAGGAGATTGATATGTTCAAAATGCTCCGTTCGGCTGGTGTTTATGAATCTTAGTGCGGATCCTTAGCAAACCGATATAAGATTAAGATGGTTTGCTAATGCGTTCTCCGTCTTCTTTACTTTCCAACAAGCTAGTACTACTCGTTTGTTGACCAATCGGATGGGACAGCTGAGTTAACTAGAGGTCTATAGTATTCTAGTTCAGATCGGGCAAGGAGAACGTAAGTCTAGACAAACATGTATTTATATATATACATGCGTTACGGTTGTAGACTTTTAAATCTTCTATTATATTTTTATACTAGCCCGTTATATTATTCAAAAACATGAACAGTATCTTCTTTACGGCCTGGACGTATTCACTTTACTATTGTACGTCACAATTCTGCGAAGAGATCGCTATTACACGAGCCAAGGGTGGAGAAGATATGTAATGTTTCGTATACAACGAACTGTCGCGAAATAAATTTGTGAAATCGAAATTTTAGGCGTTGACAGTAGAAAGTGAACAAATTTTAATGTAGAAAATATTCAAACTAATATAGCTAATCGCATGTAATGACTAAGACTGAATATTACGTTGAAAACTAAACACTCGATGATTGTTCCGAAAGAAATGGCGAACTTGTTAATGCGTGATGAAAAATATTTATCAAACATCGAAATAAATAGAACGATATGTATATATATATATACATGTGCATGTATGTGGTTAAGAAGAAAACACGACTTCCAAATAACAAGATTAACTGCTGCAAGTTCAAATTTTAATTTAAAAAGTCGTGTATATATAAAACATACCATAAAACGTAAAAAGATTTTGAACAGTTCCAAATACTTGTAGGACAATTTTCTATCGATGTAACGATATCAACACAGGACGTAGACGGATGTGTTAAGCTTGTCTAACACTTATAAACCACCCAATAAATTACTACAGAGACTATTTGCCTGTAGAATGGATTGGCTACATACTCCGAACTAGGGAACCACATAATAAAATAACTACAACGCATACATATACAGAATTTTATATATATATATATATATATATATATATATATATATATATATATATATATATCTTATCTTAATATATATAAATCTCGTGTCACAATGTTTGTCCTCAATGGACTCTTAAACTACTTAACCGATTTTAATCAAATTTGCACACCGTGTGCAGTTTGATCCAACTTGAAAGATAGGATAGCTTACATCTCAATTTATAGTCGCAATGCGGGTTTTGGGGGGGTCACATTTTCAAATTTATATTTTTGTAAAATTTCGTAAGAACCGATTTCATAGATAACGGTATGATAAGTTCAAAGCAACAGACCGTTTTTAAATACGATCGATAGGTTTTGAGTTACGAATTTTTCAAAATTGCCGACTTACCACCTTTGACAGGGCGTAGTGTGGGTAGTAAAAATTTTTAAACAATTCTAACGGTTGAATATGTGTTTTCTATATAAGACCTATCGTATGAAGCGAAAAAACCACGAAAAAAAAATTCAAATTGAACCCAAAAATTTCAAAAGGGTTTTCGATTTTTTCACAATAATTCGTGAACGATTCGAAATTTGTAGAAATTATTTAAACGAAAGTTACGCGAGATTAAAATACGGGTCTAACTATGGTAGTAACGTATTCTTATGGCGAATACTCGCCGAGAAAATTGGGATTAAAAGGTTTTGGGGTTTTGGGCCCTTTTTGAGGTCCCTATGATAGGTAGGGGGTTCCGGTTGTGCTCAATGAAAGTAGACATGAAGATTGATCATTTACGTTATTAGGTAAATGTTACAAAAATTAACCGGTAACGAGAAATCGCGAGTTGAAAATTTCATTTTCGATTTTAAAAAATTTTTCGACCGATTTTTGGTCGGTCGATTTTACAATGCATTTAGCATGGGCAATGTTAATTATATACCTATATATCGTTATAAACGCAATGCTTTTAGCATAGGCAATGTTAATTATATATCCATATATCGTTATATACATGTATAATCAGCACTATGCATTAGTCATTTTATATATATATATATATATATATATATATATATATATATATATATATATATATATATATATTTCACTGGCAGGGGTAACTCCATCAAAAATGGTCAGATTTTGGCAAACCTTTTTTTGTTTTATTCGCAATCATCAATATATACATTATATATATATATATATATATATATATATATATATATATATATATATATATATATATGCGTACGCCATTATCATGTGGTAGCCCAAAAAAATTTGATCTATCTTTTTTATTATATCTTTATATATATAAATCTTCTGTGCGTGTGTATGTCATCGAACTCCTTCTAAACGGCTGGACTGATTTTAATGAAATTTTTTGTTTGTCTTCAGGTGGATTCGAGAATGGTTTACATTTCACGGCGAATTTCGCATCGCCCAAGAATCAATAAATGTTAGCTGAATTAAATATAGTTTTTTATTAAGTTTAATAAACCAACAAAAATTAAAATGTATCGCCATATCGTTTAAGTCACTTTACAAATTTGTTTTTTAAGTTTTTTGTGTAATTCCCAATTTTCCATCAGTTTTTTTTATTTTATTCAGCTAATAATTTAATACATTTCTTGATTCTGGAGCGATACAAAGTTCGCCGGGTCAGCTAGTATATATATATATATATATATGTCGTCGGAATAGCCTAGTGGCTAGAGCACGGACTGCTTCTGTACGGAATGTACCCAGTTCGAATATGATCGACGATGCAAAAATTATCATCAGAAAATAAAAATATCGAAAATCCTAAATTATCGCGTGGAAAGAAAAATGGCAAGCCACCACACGCAACACCATATGCACACTAGTAACAATACAGTATACTACAAAAAACACGCGGTGATGCATTGTATCATGACAAAAATCCGATTAAAATCAGTTATCCCGGATGTGTGTGTTTATCTGCGTTAGCGCCATATTATGATTGCCTTGTACACTACTTACACTGTACAACATAATATGTATAGGTAAGTAGTTGCTTAATTCCGATGTTATATATATATGTATGTATGAATATAAATGAGTTTGTTACTTCATACGTACTAATGTATTTCAGAAAACATTAATTACAGAAAATTCCAACAGTTAATTTTTCGGGAATTTCCTCATGTTTTAAATTAAATATTTAATATAACGTAAGTATGCTTATGTAATACGGTCGATAAATAACAATGATAATTGTATATATATATCATCATCATATTCAGCTGATCAACTAGGATTTCATGGTGTAGCCTCTTCATGAATTAACCACATATTTTGTACCACTTCTTCCGGTCTTGAGTAGCTCTGGTCCAGTTAACTCCTAATTTTTGTCTAAATTCGTAATCCCATCTCATATGTAGTTGTCGCTGGGGCCTTTTTTCTCCTCGTGGGTACCACTGTGAGATTCATGCTGTCCATCTTCTATCTGTTCTTCTCATTATATGGGCGGTATTCGTTCTATTATCTCTGCTACTTTTGTTTTATCGCGAAACCATTCGATCGTTTTCCAGTCTTTTTTAGTGATTGATAGCACATCTCTCCATCGATCTCTGGACTACTTGTAACCTATATTTGTAATTCTTGGTTAGCGTCCATGTTTCACAACCGTATGTCATCACGGGGAGGATTCACTGATCAAACGTATTCATTTTTAAGTGCAATGGCATTTTTGATTTGAAAATAACCGAATTCCGTTCAAACGCTGTCCATCCCCAGTCAGATACTTCTACTTATTTCTTGATGCAATGATCCAGTAATGCTAACCAGTTGGCCCAGATATATGCATTCTCGAACTGTTTCCAGATGTTTGCCCTCAAGTTTGATGTCTTTATTTGGTGTGAATTCGCTTAGTATTATTTTAGTTTTCTGTTGATTAATGCTTAAGCCCATCGTTTTGCCAATTTCATTTAGTTCTTCTATCTGTGTCTGTAACTTATCAGTACTTTATACATATATATATATATATATATATATATATATATGTATATAATACATAGTACCTGGGCGACAGAACTTTACTCCCTGTTCTGCTGTAAAATTGTTTTTTGGGAGCATATATTTATAAACGAATCATATACCACTAAAAACCATTACATACATAACTAATAACCGTATAGAATTTCTTTTCATAAATTTCGAAGTTATTTTTAAAAATGCAAGTGTTTTGGAAATGAATTTCAGAATTTTTCGATAATATGATTCTTTCGTACATTAGACGGTTAAGGGTTCGAAACTAACTCGCGAATTCCGCTCATTTTATTTTAATAAGCCTTCCAACTGTGTATATGATTATCGGATTCGGGTCCGAGTAGATGCCTTCAAAAAAGACGAAATCGTTTATTTCATCAATAAGTAGTTAATATCTGGTTTCCAATTATTTCTTCTCAGATGTATCTTGTAGCTTATTTTTTACAACCTTGTTGCTGGTAACTCGAATTAAATAATTTTCTCGGAAGTAATTAAAGTGTATCCACGATTATTTCTTATTCTTAAACCATAGGCGTCAAATTTGTTATTTTCGGTTATTTCGGTTCGAGTGAAATTAATTCATCACATTTGGACTGGAATATTCTATTTCGTGCTTTTTTAACTGTCTTTATCAAAGTTTACTTCGGATTTAAGTTTAACAGAAAGCAATTATAATTTGATTTAAGTAGTTCAAGGATATGGAATGCGGAAAATGTCGCGACATTAGTAGATTTTGTTAAACCGACTGGAAAGTCCGGATGCGCTATTAGTCTGTTTTCACTAGAACCGATTGAAAATTAATCGGATTACGAATACGCTGATTCTTAGTTATATTTTTACTACACTAAAATATTGATGTTGTAAAAGACCGAATATACGCATTAAAATATATTCAATTTATCGATGGAGTTCTAAAATCTGTATTTACATCGCAAAATTTAAAACAATTCTATAGTATCTTATATTAGTAGATTCTGTTAAACTGACTGGATCGTCGGGATTTATATCGATATTAGCCGGTTTCACTAAAATCGATTGAAAATTAGTCGGATTTCGAATACGGTGATTCTTGGCTATATTTTTACTAGAATAAATTATTGGCGTTGTAAAACACCCGGTTACATATACTCGTGTTGTATTAAAATATATTCAGTTTATCGATGGAATTCTAAAATCTGTACGATTATGTGATTTACTTCACAAAGTCCGTACAATTCTAGATTATCTGCTAGTTACTCTTCAGATGAAATATATTTTTATACTTTATTTTTAAACATTTCGTTCATTTTGTATCCGTTATCAGTAATTACCTAACTTATTATTATTTAGCGACCATTTGCCATAACGTGTTTACATTGTACAAATAAAGAATTAAAATAAATCTGACTAAATAAAAAAAAAAACAAATAATAAGTAGGTGTTTTTTTTTCGAAACGGTGTTACCAACTAGTCGGTTATGTGAAAAAGTACATTAGCGTTTTGCTCACTTTGACTAGGTTAAAATTTTCTCACAGGCATCTTTAAAATCTCGAAATATCATGCATCTACTATTAAATACGGTTTGCAAAATTAGGTACTAAGTAACCAAGCCAAACAATGAAACGCCATCACATATTGACTTTTCCAGGATTCGCAGCTTCAAGTTTTGCATTGACGAATATCAGGCGTCGGTTCCCTACTACTTCATAATATGACTTTTTCTTTACCGTGTTTTAATACCTACGTGCGAAAGTATATATATAAGATAAATATACGATAGCTACTAGATTATATATATATATATATATATATATATATATATATATATATATATATTCATTTACGTATTTATAAAGTATTAGCTGTTTAATGCGCGTACGAAAATGCGTAAACAACCTGTTAAGAGGATTTCGCAATAAATACAATGTACTGCTGCTCATACATTCAAAAACTTTATAAGTCGCTAGAAACTCTCTCAAAAGATAACAAGCGCCCGTTTGCGCGTTTGAACCGAATTCGTCGTGCTAATACTGCCTAGTGCAAATTTACTTTTTAAATACACTGAGCAATACACTAACCTTGTCCACAATCTCCTAAATTTATTATTATTTACTTAATCTGCGAAAATTTATTTATCGTAATTCTATATGCACATATCGTATCGATTAGTTCTAAAGAAAACGGAATGATACACGATTTTCGAACGTTCGCATCAATAATAGAAAAGTGGCGTAAGTGCGAAAACAATAATTTTACAAGAGAGGCATTTAAATTATTTTTCCCATGTTAATTGTATCATAAGACCGGTGGGGTGGGGGAATTATTATAGGTACGAATCATGAAGTAGATTTCTACACACGCTATAATCGAGCCCTAAAATTAAACCACAACTATTGCCTTATAACTTAAAAAACATTACCCCTTTTGACAAACACGTCATTTTTCTAGGGTAATAAATTTACAGTTGTGTACCGATATATTTATGTATTAACGACGGTAATTTTCTTGCAGTATAATATTTCAGTAAAAAAAAACGGCGTATTATACCGACACATAATTCAACGAATCTGTTCGAACGAAAATGTCTCGTGATTGCCATTTGCGGCTGTTTTCTATCGTGATGACATATGTGCAATAATGTAACGTAACTTCGGTCGTTTCTCAACAAAAACACAGAACTACAATCTGTACATTCAAGTTACTGAATCACTTTTCTATTCAATTGTTTGGTCTATAGAAAAGTGACAAAACGCCACCAAGCGGTAAATATTCCCCATTAAAGATGTAAGACTTTTCTATGTTAAAGAACCCACATTTTAACAATATGTGTTATGTGCGCAATAGTTAGTAGTCGACCGCGCACATAGCGCGATAGTTAGTCGTCGATACAGGATTTGCTCGGTTATATATTTACAACGAATCGAATAGTTTTATTATTATTTTTTTAAACATGTATTTAATTCTTAATGAACTAAGGGTTCTATCTAAGCCTGCTACCCGTAAGAGAGCTCCACTAATCGTCTCCGCAAGTGGGAAGCTCCTAAGGGGTCTAATTATGATAATGTTTTGCCCTACTTTTACTCATTTATTGTGATGTATGCAATTGGGAAGTACTAAACATTAAAAATATTTTTTTTTATTAAAATTAAGATATATATTTTTTGCTACATTTTATATATATATATATATATATATATATATATATATATATATATATATATATATATATATTGGTTTCATAAAGATGTTACCAAAAAGTTCTATTCAAAGGGTTTTAATATTTGGGATTCGAGGCGAGTAAAACAATTTGTACACCTATCCATTGTATATATATATATATATATATATATATATATATATATATATATATATATATATATATATATATATATATATATATGGTTTAGAATAGTATGTATGTAAACGTCGTGTCAGCTACACGATTGAAATCAAAAAAGAAAAAAAATATCCCTAATAAACATTATACTAAGTTTCAAATAATTTCTAACCAAAGAATATCCGTTATCATAGATTGTAATATAAAACCAGTCATCAAAGTGACGTCATATTTGAAATATATAATGTTGTTATCCGAACACTAACAAAAAGCGTTTTGTAATAATTATGCACAAATACTACCTCGACAGCTGCTGTCTGGCTCACGCAGCTACCAACAGTGTAGACTATTATTCAATCGACTGGTGCGGATGGTGGAAGTATAAACACAACGTATAATTTAAAAATTAATTTTTAAATATTCGATCACTGAGTGTGTATATGTATATATATATATAAAATTTATATATATATATATATTTATATTTTCATATTTATACATATCGGTTATATATTTAAAACGAATCGAATAGTTTTATTATATTTGATTCTCAATTAACTTAAGTACGTATCCGTAGATCTTAAATTAAACGAGCAATTTTTGTATTTATGTACTAGAAAACGGCTCTAACGATTAGGAAGAAATTTAAAATTTGCACACAGGTGTATAGTATCGCGTCATTACAAATTTCCCGGACGGAAATGACGATTTTCGGGCTGCCACCCCCCCCCCTTAGTACACCTCCGTAAAATTTTGGGAATTATTAATTTTTTCACGCCACCTTCCGCGATGCCTATCTAAATCGAAAATTTCAACTCGATCGCGTGTAAAATTTTATACCTCGGGTACCGTTTCGATTCGAGGTATCGGTTTTTGCTACGAAAGAATTATTTCTGGAAAACAAAATGCAAAATTAGTTTTCCAAAAAAAAATTCAACGTCGTCCTCTCTTCTGATATTTGTCAAAAATGACACTTTTTATTATAACTTCGGAAATTTATGAAACGAAATTCTACACCATTGAAATAGTTATAGTTATGTATGTAGTGGGTTTTAATAGTATGATCGTATCTAAATATATTTTCGGAGAAAACATCATTTTCTAAAAAAAGAAATGGAAAGATCGGTTGCCCACGTACTATTTATATATATGTTCTTTTTCTATGCGAACTCGATTAGTATTCATTCCCCCCTATCAATGCTTATGTATGATGTGCGAGATGACGGCGAATTAATAAAAAGTTACACCGGCTGCGTTTGAATTCTCGCTGCCGGATATTATCGTCCCTTGTTGCTGTTTTGTTTTTTTTAATATATCTACCCAGTCATTATCTACGTCTGCAGCTCTCAGAACACGAGTTATTAAGTACTCGGCTTTGGTCTTCTGTCTTATAATTACGTAATCAATCGTATGAAAAATGTTTGATAGAGGTGCCTTTATATTTGTCCTTCAGTTCGAAGTTTGTGTTGGTGGTAAAAAGATTATTTTTTGCATAAAACTGGAGTAGCCGACCACCATTTTCATTTGATTTTCCGGATTCGTAACGACCGATTAGATCTTCCCTAGTTCTACGCTTGTACCCGTTTCTCTTGCATTAAAGTCATCAGGCAGTATGATATTTTCGCTTTCTAGAATCCTATCTATTAATTTCTGAAACTGTTCGCAAAATGTTTCCTTCTCTGCTTCTGACCTATCGGGAGTAGATGCGTACACGTGAAAAACTCGAAATTCTTGCGAACACGTCAGCCGTATTTTCATTAGCACGATACACTCATATGTTGCCACAGGTTCTTCTGTGATGTAGGGAGTTAATTCAGTACTTACGGCAAGTTCAACACCGTGTAGCCGTTTCTTGGTCGATGTTATTCCTTTCCGACATAAGGTATAACTTCGCCGCGATGTCTATCTTTTATTTTCTTAATTCGTATAGTATTACCGCTGTTCTTGTAACTGGGGCATTTTTGTTATCTATCAGAATCCTAACATTCCACGATGCAAAGTTACATACAATCTTGCTGTTAAGCGTTTCTTTCTGTTGAAATAATCGCAAACGTGCCTCCTCTTGAAGAGTTATATATCGCGAAGGTAAATGGGGACTTAATCCAATATGAGTTACCACAGAAGGTGGTTCACTGTCTAGCAAGCTTGTTCAGGTTTGCTCCGTAGATGCAACATTTGTTTTCATTTGCGTTTTCATTTCCATGTACTTTCCGCGCTCGCTGGCAGGTAATAATATAAAAATGTATCTAGCGTTTGTAGATTTCCATAAAGTATTCGATTCGGTTCATCATGACGGTTTATATTGGTCGTCAGAAAAACAAAATATACAGTCCAAATAGATAAAAGTTATAAACAAAGATAATAATAACATTTAGGACAATGGATGCGGAAAAATTATACCGGATAAAGAAGGAGAAAATGTTCCCTTAACAAGAGTCGTACGACGAGAGAAGACCCTTTGGTGCATCAGTTACATTTAATTCTGAGTTGGAGACAAAATGGTGTAAATATTAACGGAACTTATATATCAAACTTAAGATTCGCAAATCACGTAATTTTGATCTCAGTTTCTAAAAACCGTGTTAACGGAACTAGAAGAATACTCGTAAATAAAGGGTCTGGACATAAACCTCGAAAAAATAAAAATAAAAATAAATGGAAAGACATCGGGTAGGACGATGTTACAGATAGATCAGAAAAAGAAGTAAACCGCAAAATAGCGTTGGGATGGAGAAAATTTTAAACGAAATATTTGGACTAAATATCGATCGTACGAAAAAGGCATAGATCTATAATACGCGTGTTCTTCCTACCACAAGTTTAATGCGCAGGTCATTAACGAACGAACAAAGTGAAGAAAGGTTGGACAAAGTAAAATACTGAAAGATAAATCGAAAACAGAAGTTGTTCTCCAAAAAGTACATGAAACGAAGTGGGATAGTTTGTTCGAATGGAAACAGACATACATGCACTAAATGATTACTACTAGACAACTAGACAGGAAAAGGTTCGGGAAAAGACCGAAAACTAGATGGAGTGACGATATAGACAAACACGCGAAAAAGATTTGGATGCGTAAAACACAGAATCGCCTAGAATGGAAACAACTATGAGAAAAATACGTAGATATCTGTAGATTGGAAGAGGTCAACAACCGGTTTAATTTTCCTAATATCGATATACTTTTTACCATATTTAGTACGGCGAATTAGTATTAAGTAACTAGCGTGTGTAATATTATAAATGTATGTTTTAAAATAAGGAAATAAAGGCATTTGTAATTGTAATTGTTGTTCTACACATTTTTGTGTCAGCATTGCCATTGTTAACAGATGTTCGTTTGTACAGAATTCATGTTCTCTAGCTTGATTAAAGTCGATTTGTTGCGTTAATATATTTGTTATTACGCGAGCAAGTAATTTTTGAGATTGTGTCTTCTCTTTAGTTACTCGGAGCCGTCAAATTTTCTTAATTTTATTTAAAAAAGCACCTCCCGCGAATTAAAATCGTCATTTTTTTTCATCTTCCGGATAAAACCCATTTTCCACATTTTTGTATTTTTTGCATTTTTACTGGTTTTTTTTTTTTAGTCGTTCTTAACTGTACCACCGTGTTATTGTTGTAGAGCCGTTTAAAATATATTTAAACAGTTAAGAACGTGAGAAACTGTACTTTTCAATTATATATAGTATCTGTGTGTGTGAGTGTGAAAATTAATTTAAAATAACGTGCAAAAATTACGATTTGAAAAAGAAAATACTCCGACAAACATTATTATCTTTTATTTCCTTTTTATTTCGTCGTCCCGACTTATCCAGTTCATTTCCGTATTGTGCTCAAGTCGTATACATTAGCGAAACTGTTATTAGATACTTTCCCGGCAACTCTGTAATAGGTTGTGTAGAAAATGGTCGTACACCGACTTGAGTATAATTAAAGGCCCGGTAATATTGTCCGGGCATTCTGTAATAGATTGTAGAAAATGGTGGCACACGTCACCGTCTTGAATATCATTAAAGGAGCCGGTAATGTCCCGAGCGATGATTATTGTTCATAACCCGTCCGTCGTCCGTATAATGTACAAAATCAACAGCGTAATCGCATTGTTCATTTTAAATTCCGGACTTTAAGAGACGTGAAAAGCTTAGCTTTAAAAAGTCCAAAAATAAAAATGAAAAAAACCACAATAGAAAGTACTTTCCAAGACGAAATATTAAAGATAGTACTGGTAATTTAAAATATTTTGGTGTTATTCTTTCGATTTAAACACACGTGTACACACACACAAACACCATTTATTTATGTATATATATATGTAACCACCATCATCAGTTTAACAGTCCTAAGATTGATTTGATTGCCATGCTAAGTGATTTCCAGTCCTACGATTGGTAAACGTGTACATTTGGATGTTTTTTCTTTTGTTTAAAATTTATGTTGCCACATATAGCTTTATTTATCAAAGTCTATTTGGTTGCGCTGATTGTTTTTAGCAAAATAGTTTTTCTTTTATGCTTATCATGTAAACTTTGCATAATTCTTAAATTTATTAACATATCCAGTACACATGAAAATAATTTCCTACATATAAAGAACATGCTAAGTATAAAGAATATACTACATGTGAGGAAGATACTGTATAAAAAGAACATACTATATATATATAGAACATGCTATGTATAAAAAACGTACTATGTTTAAAGAACATACTAAAAACATGCATAAAGAAATGTATAATGAATGTACTATGTGTAAAGAACATGTATAAAAAAAATTTATAATGAACATACTATGTGTAAAGAACATATATAAAGAATATACTATGTATAAAGAAGATAATACTTATGAAGAACATAATATATATAAAGAACGTACTACATATAAAGAACATACTATGTACAAAGAACATACTACATTTAAAGAACATACTACATATACAGAACATACTAGGTATAAAGAACATACTATGTGTAAAGAACATGTGTAAAAAGAACATAAGTAAAAAACACATAAAGTACATACTATGTATGAAGAACATGTACAAAAACCACATTATGTATAAAGAACATACTACATGCAAAGAACATAATACATATAAAAAACCTATTACGTATAAAGAACATACTACATATCATACTACTTATAGAGGGCAGACTACATATAATGAACATATTTCATATAAAGAACATGCTACATATGAACAACATACTAAGTATAAAGAACGTACTATGTATAAAAAACGTTCTATGTATTAACTGTTGCAGCATCCGTACACATTGTACAATGGACGAATTGAATATGTTACTACACTATCGGTTAGGTATTATTTTTACATAATTCTCGCAGTCGAAGACGATCGTAGAACAATTTAAAACCGAACAGTCAACTGAACTTATTATAAAGTACCACAATACAGCACGTTCTTCTGTTAAACACCAATTATTCAGTTATACAACAGCAATATTGTGGCTGATTTATATTTATTTCTTTTGTAGCAGTATTGATTTTCTGTTGATATTTTCTTTTAATTATTTATAACGCGTAAAATTAATTCGAGGAATCGATTGTCGTATTTCAATTATTTTTAAGGATTTGCTTTAGGTAACAGTTAGATCAAATTTGAAATCACTTCTCACAAAACAGTCAGCAACTTGCTCGATAACATTGCAATTTCCAAGGTCGACTAAATATAATAAGTCGAATCATCTGTCAATTTTACTAATATCTCTATTAGTCGGTTCCTTATAACGTATCGATTTCTATCCCAAGATAACGAATCGTGTCAGTCACATGTGACTGACGTTGTCCATTACCATCGGTCCGTGTGATTTTTTCGTATAAATGCGATAACAAGCTAATTTTTAATTTTTACTTTGTATTTAGAAATATCACTTTCGAACTACTGTGGTTAACTTAAAATTTCTCTATTTCATTTAGAAACGGAACAAAACCTCAAAAAAAGTGTCAGTCATTTATGACTGACATATTGTCTGTTATCACACATATGTTTATATTGAAAGTATAAAGTTTTCATTTGAATATTTCATTATTCGGTACCATTATATCAACGATTCCATGCACTCGAAATTATTTTACATTAATTAGAAACAAAAAAATCTTACATAAAACTGTCAGTCATATATGATTAACACTTTCTTTACATCACAAATAAACTACAAAACAGCCTTGTTATTAAATAAAAATTTAACATTTAATCAAAAGAGTTACAAACTTAGAAGTAAGTGTCAGCCAGAAGTGACTGACGTTGAACCTTTTATCGCAACATACTCGTCAGTCATAATTGACTGACATGTGTTTGTTACCACACCAAGGTTCAAAATGCGGCTTTGGAGCTCAAAGTGTTAATTTTTCTCACAACAATTTTCTAGTGAAAAACATTGCGTTCGATGACACCGGAGTGTTCTTCAATCTGTAACTTATATAAGCTTCCGATCATTTACTTTTCTCGGGGCGCGTATTATTCGTTATTTAAATTGTCTTCTCTAAAACAACGACGTCAATTCATTTTCAAAGAACAACCAGAATCACGATGTAAATCTTCTCTATTTCATACATTAGCCTTTTAATGTCCCATCGTCAATTTGTTTTTATATATATATATATATATATATTTTGTTTTTTTACTGTACCGACAGTTTCCTGTCATAAACAATAATGATCGTAAGTAAAGAAGTAAGGAAACGGAAGAAAAGGTTGGAGTATGGAATGTGAACAAGAGGAGGAAAGTGAAAGAATATTATTAAGCTGGCAATTCCAACAAACAGCCAGATTTGGATCTACAAAGAGGAAAAATATATTAATTTTATTATTATTATTATTATATAATTTATTTCTCGCAGAGTTTAACCATTACACGTAGCGTCCCTGAGAACAATGTAGCCACTTAGGTAATTGGAAGTGCATCGCGGCACTACTTTCTTCGTTTTAGCCGACTGTTGGATCTGACTGGAAAATCTCTAGTAAACATTCGGTGTACCAGTAGATTCGAATGGAACTGGAGCTTTCCGAGAATCTTCTATATTGTTCCGTATAAACATCCTTCACGTATGAAACGTTCAAATTGTCATGTAATATGTCGTTCGATACAAAGTACGGTTCAGATGCTATTGTACGTAGGATTTTGGACTGCTGTTGCTGTACTTGTGGAGATTTCTTCGACTTGCTGTTCCATACAGTTCTAATCCATATCTCCAAATGGGAGCGATGACCGATAAGTAAACATTCCGCTTTACGGCTAGGTTGAGAATTGATTTACGTCCTAGCAACGGTCGGAGCTGTTTAGCCCTTATTATCACAGACCTTCTTGTGTATTCCACATGATCACGCCACGTTAATCGCTTATCCATATGCATGCCGAGATAACGCACGGACTCGACTTGTGGAATTAATGAACTATCAAATGTCAAGGTTGGACATCTAACACGTCTGTTGGTGAACAGCGACATTTAGTTGGATTGAATGATATGGGCCAAAGACTTGCCCATTTTTCTAGTCGATTCATATGATTCTGAACCGCAGCGTTTGCATGCATAACATTCGTATTAGACGCCAGTATGGCTATATCGTCGGTTTTTTTATATTTAGAATGGATTAACAGCTGAAAAACTTTATGGATTTTAACTCCTTTTGTTGTTTTTTTCTTTTCTTTTTAATAATATACGGTGAACAACAAATAGTCGTTTAGAGAGTTTGTTAGTTTATATCTAAATAAATTTAAGTAAATGCACAGAATCAATAACAACTTTCATTATGCGAACTTATCTTCAGAAGTACTGTGAAAGTTGGAAAAATTAAAGTCTAAAATGACAGCAAAACTTAGCCGTTTACGTGTGCGAATAATAAAATAATAAATATGTGAAACAAATGTCGCTTAATTATTCACGCGAAGAAATTAATAATGTACGCTAACGGAGAAGTAAAATATAGTTTCGAATAGATTTTACATGAATTATATAGTCAATTGTTTGTGCGGTTCAAGCGTGTATTCCATACATTAATGACTGATAGTTGTTTAATATAAATTATCGAAATCATTACAGTGTGATCCAAAGAAGACGAATGGTTTTATTTTTTTAATAGCGCAGTTGGTAACACTGCTACAACGCAAGTTTAGTGTACACACGTGAGATTCGTTTTGGATTAGTTTTAATTGCCACGGCATCGTATAACGAGAAGGAGCGAGCGTTTTGCGTGGCACATTATTTTCGGCATGAACAGATCACGACAGTACAAACAGATTTTCGATTCAAAGTTACGCGATTTTTTTTGTGAGGATATCTAAAGAGCCGCGTTTACGAAACTCGTCCACGAGATCAGGAAAACCTGAAAACTCGGATATTTGAAGAAATTTCAAAAATTTAACGACCTCTGCTCGAAAAAGCTTACGAAAATTTTGTAATGACTGAATGAGCGTATTCTTGCAAATGGCGGCCATCTGAACGATATTGTGTTCTACAAATGATTGTGAGCTAATCTCTCGTTTTCCTATTTTTAAATAAAATTTCATTCAAAAATTTTGGCGAGTAGTTTTTGAGCAATTGAAAAACACTGGGTAACACTATATTTATTGTTTGTTGGTGAAATATTAAAATAGAACGCAGGAAACATGAGTGAGAAATGTATTTATTACGTAATACAAGACACACGAACACTCACATATATACGTCTATAAAAAATTTAAAATATATGTATGGTTATGTCTACGAATGTATATACAAGTATATAATGCATATAAATATATAGATTTCTTTTTACGAATTAATAATACTATTTTAACATTAGTTTAGCGAGTATTGCTTTTTATAGTATATTTAAGATAATTCTATATTTCCTGTACCTATATATTTCATAGGATAAAGGCATAAAAATATAGAGTAGACTGAAGATTGGTTTTTAGGAATTGCGAGAAGAAGTCGAGCGACATTCGTGAAAATTTTCTTCTAGGAACCCTATTTGAAATTATTTAAGCTTCAATTGCGTCAGCGTCGCGTTACGTCTGGTTCGATCATACCACGAGTTAATCATTCTAGTATTAATATAAATAGGCCTTCCGTAAGGATAGAAGATTCATTCTGTTCGAAGTATTCATGAAGTTGATACATGTTTTCGTTAACTGTGATTTCATTTTTGTATATATATATATTTGTGTTATATGTATATATATAAGTTTTTGAATTTTGTTTTATTTCAATTTTGTACATTTAAGTATCGTGTTAATTTAATAAAAATAAACGATTTGTTCTTATCCGGTTGTTAATCTCTGTTAACATCAAAATCAGCTTTGTTCTGTATTATTTAAGTTTTGAAGAATTTTTAAAACATCTAACAAACCCATATTCTGAAAAATGAATGTACTTGCGATAGATCGAGAGATCTGACGACCCAAAGGTAGATAAGCAAGCACGTTCATTTTTAAACCCTATAATGGCTTAAAAAATGCGAACAAAGGTTGTGAATAAACTTACAAACTGGGTACGAATATGTACGTGCTTCAATATTGTATGTAATATATGTATATCGAATTTATACAGCATACACACATATACACACACAAACTAAAAACATGCTATATGATTGTACGGGTATGTGCACATATAATATTATAAAAACGCTCTATTCATGCTTAGGACGTTGTGATATGTGTGTGTGTTTGTGCGGGATATAATAGACGTGCGAGCAATAAATTCTCCGACAAACTTATCTCTGCTACTTCTATACTTTAATTTTTTTGACTTTGTCGCATGCACAGCCTCGTAAACATATTATATATATATATTAAAATGACACTATATTTATTAAAAATTATTTTGGTGTTCCGTAGGCGCTGGTTCTTGGACCGGTTTTGTGGAATATTTTATATTCTAATATTCATTCAAAGTTAAATCATATTTATGCAGGTCTACGTTTATACAGATATGCCAATGATTTACTTTTAGTTAATAATTTATATTTATGCAGTACTTTAACTTTGTCTTCTCGTATCGCTAATTTTAATGAGATTATTAATAAGCTGAAAACAACAGTAAATGATTTAAACCTCCAATTTCAGATTAATAAATCACAAATCATGGTGATATCTGGTCGTGAGCAAAACTATTACGATTATAATGATAATACGGTCAGTTCTACTAACCATATTAAATACTTAGGTTTCATTATAAACAATACGTTAAAGTGCAATAAACGTATTGAATACATAAATAATAAAGTCAATAAGCGTTATTATGGCGGTAAACTGTGGGGATTAAACTATAAATTCAAGGTAATACTCTACAATGGTTTAGTGCAATAATTATACTAGTACTGCGCTAGTATCTATTATAGTCGACTGAGTCAGCAAATACGTAACGTAAAGTTTTATTGTCGGAAATTTCTAATTGTTATAACCTCTTCATATGTAACTGCACCTAATATTGCGATCTAGACCATAGCACGGATCTTGCCTATTGATATTCATATTAAAAAAAGATGTTTAATATTTTATTGTAAAAAGTAAATAATGGTAATATAAGTAAATATCTCAAATAAATTAATTTACAACTCCACAATGAGTTTAAAATACAATATGATACTTTGACAGACGATAAATTAATAAATAAGTTCTTTCCTAATGTAATCGAACCTTTTAAAAATAAAAACATTACCGTAAATTACCACATGACTCAGATACTGGTCATGGTTCTATTGGCTACTATCTAAATAAATTAAAAATTTATTAATGATAGTAAATGTTGTTATTGCGAAAGCGATGAAATTCAGATCGTTCAACAGATAATATATACGGTATAATCACCTGCGACTGTTGTATAAAAGCAACTGTGCACTTGAATTAAATGAAATTATATTATTACAACAGTTTCCTCTTTTCATTTCTGAATTATTTAAAATTAAATATGCATATACATAATCGCTACTTATAGCCATAAGCTAATTTCGCAGGTTACTCCAATTTTATCCCAAAAACATGGAAATGACGGAAAAACGAAGAATTATCACGAATAATCCGGAGAAGTATCGAAGTCTGAACAAAGTAATCAATCGTAACGAGAAGAGAAAAAAGTGTACTGGAGAGAAAGGTGCACTAAAATTGAAGATAATCAGAAGAAACATGACTTAATTAATGTTCATAAGATTATTAAAGAAGTTGCAGGTACATATCGCAAGCACTAATTCAAGACCTGCAATTGGTACAATAAATAAATTAAAAGTCTGAAACCAATATGCCCGTTGTACTTATACCAGTCTTATTTTGATGAAGGTCATCTCCTCCGCTTTTTCCTTTTTTTTTTAATCTATTTTTAGCTGATATCACTTCTGATCTTAATATTCACGGTTCTTTTTCTATTTTCATATCTGCTTTAATTCAATGATCTTTTATTTCTTTATCAGAGTATAGATTTCGACAATAATTTTCTACATTTCTGCAATAGCCATAGGATTAGTTATTATTTTACCATCGTTATTATTTGCTATAATTTGAGTTTGTAATTTAAATTCCTTGTTAAGATATATTTTAAAATATTAAATAATTCTTTTGGTTCATTACGTTCAGCATGTTTTTGTAATTTATCGCATATATTCGTAATATGGGCATTCTTATCCCTTCTGCAAAACCGTGTTATTTTCCTGTTTATTTCAAGCTTTTTTTCTACCGAATGACTTTTGGTTACTGAGATTCTTCTTTCGTTTATCAATTTTAGAGTTTCATCTGTCATCCAATGTTGCTTCTTAGCTTTTGTATTATAGTTTGTGCTATCTATTGCCTTAACAATCCATTGTTTCACTTTGTTCCAAGTATCGTCTGGATTTCCTGTTGGATTTATCTTTTAACAATGCATTACGAAATTCTACAGGATTTGTTGGTATTTTCTTGATTACATTCACCATTCTTAAAGGAATATGGAATTTTAACTTAAATTCTGCCTTCAATAATTTGTGGTCAGTGTCACATTCAGCTCCTGGTTTAGTTTTGGTGTCCGTTACAGACGTTCTCCACAGTTTGCTGATTAGCATATAATCAAACTGATTTTTATACTGTCCACTAGCCGATATCCATGTTGATAATCGTTGTGGATGATTTACATACATAGTGTTCAATATACTAAACTCATGTTCTATAACGATGCACTAGTCTTTCACCTCTGTTATTATATTCTCTCAATCCATATACAGATACTATATTCCCTTCATATTCTGGTCACTGTGACTCCCTTTCCAACTTTGGCATTCATACCTCCCATTATAACTATAGGTACCTTTTTTAGAATGTTTGTTATAATCGATTTTACTTCATTATATACGCTTTCGACTTCGTCATGTGTTGCATTTATGATTGGCATATATACCTGTACTATATGTAACTTCATAGAGCTGGTATTAAGTGTGATTCTTATTACCTGTGCACTTATTGGCATATAGTCATATACGATTAGTATATAGTTACGCCTTTTTTTCCTCTTTCATCGTCCCCGGAGGTATATACTACCTAATCAGATGCTTTAAAGTGATACCTATAAGACGTATTAAAGAAACTTTTGTGACCATTATATAATTTTCAAAAATTAATTTCGTGGTCGATATTCATAATTAGATACAATGGTCTTAGCTAAGGTGAACAATAATTTTAATTATTAACTAGTATAAGAAGTTATAAGGGAATACATGTATACTATGACTGTGAGTGAAACTGACGCACAGCCCGCGCAAATGCGAGTGTAAAAGTGGTTACTATATTATTGTTAACTATAGAGTATT
Source organism: Coronaproctus castanopsis (assembly GCA_032883995.1). Lineage (NCBI taxonomy): Eukaryota > Metazoa > Arthropoda > Insecta > Hemiptera > Monophlebidae > Coronaproctus > Coronaproctus castanopsis. Next base: position 13,073,613 of record CM065052.1, on the reverse strand, counting down.
GTAAAGAGGAGCAATACACTGATTAAGCCTAAGCGGTGGTGCAGTGTATTGCTCCTCTGTAAATGCAACAAGTTGTACATTATTAATTTGCATAATAAAGTATTAATCAAAAAAAAAAAAAAAAAAAGGTGAACAAACAGCCAGACTGTTGCTGTGATGATTAAGAAACATGTAGCGGAATGCGGGCGCGTGGAAAAGTCAGCTGTGGCACCAAGCGGTTACAGGCCATGCAATAAGGTTTGAAGATACAAAAGTTCTGGCCAAAGAAGATCGGTTAGGTGAAAGAATTGTTATGGAAGCCTTAGAAATTGAAAAATTCATGAACTTCAACAGAGAGGATGGCTTCCGACTTGATCCATCGTGGAGAACGGTGATTGGCCAATTGAGAATCAATCAGATGTAGTTATTGTCAATATAATTAAGATAGTAGCTTGTTATGTCATAGTTAGTTTAGTTTAGTTCTGATGATGGGCACGGCATTTGCTGGAAACGTAAACTCGGGTTCTTACTTTTATTAATAAATATTTTTTTCCTTTTTGTCGTGGTTGTTCCGAAATTCTTCATAAAAAGAGGTAAGGTAAGCAGATGCGATAATTACCGATTGGGGATAATATGCATCCTTGGCGAACGCCCCGTTTAGGACCAAATTTGTCTGAGGATATCTGCTGAATGGTTTCTTCATATAAACGCCTGATTAACCACACGAGGTGCTTTGGGGCATCCATCTCAATCAAAATATGCCATAGCTTTTTCCATTAGACGCAATCGAACGCTTTTTTGTAATCGACAAAGCATAGCACCTTTTGCTTGTCGTATTCTCTCGTTTTTCTATTATTTGTCTGAAATTGAGAATTTGTTCTCTTGTTCTTCTACCCCTGGAAAATCCTGCTTGTTCCTGTGGTATTTGCTTTTGAAGAAAAGTGTATAAGCGGTTATAAATAATTTTCAGTAACACCTTGCTTGCATGGGAGATCAATGATATCGTACGGTAATTTTCGCAATTTTTTGGAGATCCTTTCTTGTGTAATGTGATGTACGTTGACTGTGTTCAATCTATCGGCCTCACTCCGGATCGCCAAATAGTGTTACATATATTCAAAAGTCTCCTTGTAACCTCTTCACTACCTGTTTTAAAAGCTTCGCTGGGATTATATCCGGACCAGGAGCTTTGTTATTTTTTAGATGTTTTATAGCATCAAAGACCTCGTGATATAATATTGGTGGTTCTAGTTCGCCAATATTATTAATTCATAATTCGTCCGCAGTATTATTTCCTCACTATATAATTTTTTGCAATATTTCCGCCAGACTTTCGCTATGTCTTTATTATTTGTTTTTAACTCTTCATTTTCATCTTCTATGATCTGTGTATTAATCTTGAACTCTTTTGAGATAGCACGTATTTTCTGAAAGAGAAGGCGTGTTTGATTATTTCCAGCGTGTGTTTTTCAATATATATATATATATATATATATATCCGATGAACAGGCGGGTTTTATACTAGATCGAGGTAAAAGAAATCAAATACTTTATTTAATACACTATAAATTACAACGTACCCACAGTTATATGTTCGCTTGATTATTCCAAGGTGTTTAATAACGACAGATGAGATTGTTATACAGACAATGAAGTATATGCAAACTGATAGTGCTATTTCAGAGCCTTTTCAAGTAAGCAAGGACGTTAGACAAGGATGTGCCATGGCCCCATTCCTTTTCAATGCATACGGAGAACGGAAAATCAAGAAAGTATGGAAAATTATGATAGTGGTGTCACTATAGAAATATATCAAATCATCGACATGCTAATGATACGATTCTTTTAGCTACGTCAGAAATACATCGATATTTCTTAGCAGGATTAAAACTAAATCGGTCCACGCTTAATGGTCACGAATATACAAAATAAAATTTCTCAACCACTGAAACGGTTAAAATATATTAGTATAACGGACAACATAATCTATCGCCGAGTACAAATATCGACAAGAGGAGACAATGCGAAAATTAAATAAAGAAGGCTAGGAATGTTTTAGTCGATTTAAAAATATTATGAAATGATCATGGAATAAGTAAACGTACGAAATTGTATCTAATCCCAATGGTGATATTTACAATTTCAAATAACAGGCTGCAGACGAGCACTACGGATACCGTGAACGGCAAAAAAATTAAACTGACATTGAAGACTGCGAACACCTACTTCCAACAATCCGCATACAAATAACATAGTTCTTCAGACATGTAATTACAGATAACTTCATAGAGAAAATGATAATACAAAGAAAAATTGACGACAAAGTAGAAGGGGACGTAATCCAAACCGATACGTGGGGATCAAATAAAAAGATGAACTGGGTTATCTTCTGAAGATCTGATTAAAAGTTCCCCCTACATAAAACCACACGAGCATAAACCGCGGCTATTATTAAACAATTATAAAACTTTTCAGCCCTAAATAAAATTATATGTACAGAGTATGTGTTTATGTTAGCTTTCCGCGCGATAATGATTAAACGTGTTTAATTGTTCACACGTGCAACCACTAGTACATGTGTGTATATAGGAGTGTATATAGACAATTCTCAAATTTACGCATCCGGTACACCTCAATTATAGTATAAATATTACCTCGTATAAGAGTTATTATTCAATTCAATTCAATAAAGTATATTTATGTTTTTATACATCAGCAAATAATAAGTAAATAAAAAATACGCATACCGAGCAGCGTTAACGCTCTTACTACGCGTCTTAGGAAATAGTGTACAAAGAAATCTTAAAATTTATTTTATAATTATACAATAATTATACAGGGAAAAACATACAACTAAAAACCCTGCGTAGCCGAAAATAGAGAAATTAATTAATTATAGTTTGATCTTAATAGTACATTAAGGATATGGGTATAATTATACAAATTATATTAAGGTTAAACAAATAAATAAGAGGATAGAAGAGAGAAATATTGATACAATAGATTACACGAGGATAGAGACTTATTAATAACGACTTAAGTAGTTCGACAATCTGGTGCTAGAGAAGTGAATGTTTAATTCTTTTGTGTTTATATTTTTTATATTTTCTGGTCAGCGAGTCGCGAGTATAGTTTCCAATTCGCTGTACGATAGGCTAATGGCTAGTCAGGCATTTGCTGTAGAACCTATCTGCTTGTTCCTGTACTAGCTCAGGAATAGTATACGCTGATGAAGAGCTGCATGCATGTCAGTTATCTTAGTATAGTAAGGGGCATTAAGTACAATACGCAGACATTTATTTTGAACAATTTGTAATTTATTTAAGGTGGAATTACTAACACCGGACCAAATTGGGCAAGAGTATAATAATATCGGCAGTATGTATGCTTTATATATTATTAGTTTGTTTTTAATACTAACTTTAGAGCGTTTGTGAAATATGGGGAAAATTTTATATAATCGGGAGTGCGCTTTGTCCGTGATGTGTTTAATGTGTTCATAGAACGACAGTCGCTTGTCCATTGTAAGACCAAGATATGTTACACGAGGTTTCCACGGTAGTTGCCTGTTACTTATTTCAATGTGGTGAGTTATTTGCGGCCTGCGTCTCGTAAATAGTATAGCTTCCGTTTTTCCGGTGTTAATTTTAATTTTCCACTTTGTGTAATATTTGTATATTTTGTAATAACTTTTGGTAAGTCTGTTTGTTATTGTATCGATTCGATAGGAAGCTGTAAATAGAGCAGTGTCATCGGCGTAAAGAGATGTATCAACATCCCTCAGCCGAGGCAAATCATTAATATATAAAATATATAGGAAGGGTCCCAAGATACTACCCTGTGGAACTCCAGCTGTTAGTGTTTTAGTACTAGAATTACGTGCACATTCGATGACTATGAGTAAAACTGACATTAAAAATTATTGTAAAGCACTGATTAAGCCTAAAGTGACAGTGCGCTGGCATTGCACCTTTCTAAATGGAACCAAACCCAATTTTAATAATAAAGTATTTAATTTAACAAATACGTATATATTATTATGAAATAACTCGAAGACAGACTGAACCGATCGGATATAATTCCTTACCGCATGGAGGAAATAAAAATCGATTTAACGATTTACGAAATGACATTGTAGGAAATTATTAATAAAGCTTATTCCATTTTCACAATAGTATCTTATTTTACTTACATTAGCGGGAAATTCTATCCACCTGCATTTCACCATTAAGTGTGAAAGTATCAAACCTTCGTTTAAACATTTCTCTTTCTCAATTTTCTATACTACCGTCTTCGTATGACAGGTAGGCGACAACTTACCTATAAATACTTTGTTTGTATATTGTAAGTAGCGTACAAGTCAATCGTAACATGCCATTAGCGTAGATAGACACACACCTGGGAGGATTGATTGTAGTCGTTTATCGTTGTCATGACACAATATACGCGGGTTTTTTTTTTGTCCTGTACTATATTATTACTAGCGCGCATATGGTGTTGTGCGTGGTGGTTTGCCATTGCCTTTACGCGATAATATTAGAATTATTTATGTTTTTATTTTCCAACGATAATTTTCGCATCGCTGATCGTATTCGAACTCGCGGTAACCTTCCGTATAGAACTCCGTCCTCTAGCCACTAGGCTATTCCGACGATCTCCTTGTTATATAATCAGCGTTATTATATTTCACGAGTAATTTATTCGTTATACGTATATATCTTTCTGTTATATATCGTATAATATGAATTTCCTTGTATCTCACGTAGTTGCGTTAATTTTTATTTGAATATTTATAGAATTCATCAAACTTACACCCTCTATATATATATATATATATAATAAGCCTTAGTTTTTGCGCGTTTTTATTAAATAATGCACTACTAGTTTTATTAGTCTAGAGCATGCACGGACTTCTTTATGGAAGGTGCCGAGTTCGAATACGATCGACGACGCGAGAATTATCATCAGAGAATAAAAAATATAAATAATCCTAAATATTATCGCATGGAAGACAATGGCAAACCATCACGCATAATATGCGCGCTAGTAATAACATAATATACTATAAAAATACGCGGGTCTACATTGTGATGTGACAAAAAAAAAAACGGTTACAATCAGTTCTCCCGGGTGTGTGTTATGCTAACGTCATATTATGATCGCCTTGAGCGCTACTTTGTAACAAAATATGCAGATGTAAGTAGTTGCCTACCTCCGATACGGAGACTGCACCTAATGATGATATATATATATATATTCCGACATGTGTATCATCTATGTATACGCATTCACGATTTACAAACAGTAATTGAGCGACCGAGTTTTAACTGGGTAAAATTGCGTTTCCTTAGAAAATAAATTTTAAGTTTTTTGTGTGTGCGTTTTTTTCTTTGAAAATTAATTTTGGAATTTTTCGATGGAATTTTTTTCCTTAAAATAAAAAAATATTAATTTAAATAGTGAAAAAAATCCACAATATCTGATATCTCAAATTGAAACGATACCCGAGATAAAAAAATTTCGAACGTATTCACCAACGTGTATATGCGGTAAAAATCTAAATTTCCACCAAATTATATAACGTTCGAACGGTTAGAGCGATCGATCTGAAATTATTGACAACGTACATTCAGATAAGAATCGACGGGAAAAATAGAAATTTCCAAAAATTTTACGGCTAGGTACTCGGAAGTCGGAGCCTAAAATTTCAAAATTCCTAATTTCCTCGCAGTCATTTTTAATTATTTAATAAATTACAACAAAATTTCGTCCAATTTGGAAAGAAGAAACAATATTAGGAGTAAGAATAATAAGAGGGTGAATCGAAAGAAAAACAACAATAATAATAATAAGATGAACGAAATAATAATAATAATAATAATGTCGGGACCGAAACAAAAGTAAAAGAAGAAATATGAAGAAGAAAAAGTATAGAAAAAGAAAAAGTCGTATCTTTTATCAAATGAAATAATGAAAAATATCGTAAAGTATCAAAGTTTAAATTTCGAAATAGTCGTTTTCCATCTACTTCGATTATATATCTCGCTTCATCTCAACGACCGATTCGTAGTTCCATCTTCGTCGCACTTTTCTTTTTCTCTTTATCAGTCTTAGCGTTTTTTTATATTATTAATATTTTTATCTTTACATTTTCTACCACTACAACGAAGCTCGAACGATTTATTATTACAATTATTTAGATGATGGTGATTACTATTACTATTATTATTACAATTCGCTTTTGTTATTATCGTCCCGTATGTCGAGTATAATAAGGAACTTTTTCATATAATCTCGTGCCCGATACCGCAAACAGTAACCCTTCCCTAACCGGTGGCTAAGAAGCGGAATTGCGGTCGGTCGGTGAGAAAAGTTTTAATTTAATCCGCAGAAACGGAATGGATGATGAAAACGGAGTGACTTCTTCAAAAGTTTATAACATTCGCCGGTTAACATTCGCCGGTTCCACAATTAACCGAACTTTAACCGAGTGAGAGAAACGAGAAGCCCGGCTTGACGACCTTTTTCCTTTTTTATTGTAAATACGATGTTTAATCTTTTTCCCAGTCCGATTACTCTCGCTTCTGTCGAAATAAGTACTATAACACGTAAATATACACACTTAAAACACATACACACATATCTATATATATATATATAGATATATATATATAAAAATCAAATACGTATAAAATTTCCTGTTAATACTTTTTTTTTAAACTAAATTTTCGATAAACAGCTTTAAATCACAATTTCCTTGTCAACTAAATTTCGTTTCCATTTTAAATAATAATAATAATAATGCCAATGAAATAAAAATTTCCTTCCGTTCTAACCGTTTCCAATTAAATTTATTATAGCGTTGACGTGACCTGTTCTCATTTCTTATTAATGAATTCTACGAAGCAGGAAGCTCTTCCGATATCATTGAAGAGCGTGACGTTCGATGGGACAAGTAATCTTTCTAATTTTAATAGAGATATTTTCTGTTTTTTAACGTCTACTAATTATTCCGTTACTAGGAGGAAAATTAAACATAGGCTAGAAGAATAAGAAGAAATCATTCTTCATCGTACGATAATTAAAAACTAAAATTCTGCCAGTAATATTAATATAACACTTAGGATGTATAAGATAGGATATAAGATAATGCTGATGTATTTCCCTCAATATCGATAGGCATTACCATTTCAATTTGATTGGGCTTGCTTTCTCTGCTCCCAAATGTCAATTTATTCCCTTTGATGATCAGAGAATAGTAAGCAAGGTTCAATCATTTAATCTAGTATTCAGCCTACCAATAACGTACACTGAACAACTGAAATATCTTGGTGTAATAATTGACATTAAATTGACATTTCTACCATATACCGAATATATACACAAAAAGTGCGATGCAGCCTATGATAATCAAAGAAAATACACATGGTCTAAAACATAGGGAAAGGGTCATCCTGTATAAAGGACTGAATCAGATACAGGTGTGGCTCTATCATCTACATTAACAAGGAAACAATTCATTATGTTATATGAAACCGGAGGAAATTTCTTCTTAATATCTCTTCTCTATATAGAAACTGCTTCACGTCTGCTGCTAATGTCATTTCAAATATTCTACCGCTGCATCTTCTCATCACAGGGTCTTCAATCATTTTTGAATTCCGAGTGGTTGGGGATGTTTCTCGTGTGGAGAACTTCCAGTACTCGAATATTGCTTTCTCAAGTAAATCCCAATATTAAAACTTTTAAAAAATGTATTAAATAGTACACGAACATATAAAAACATCGTGACTTATCATCATTATCTAAGTCGGGGGTTCGCGTACATATATTTTTTCCGATCTCTGGCTTTTGGCTTGCCTTATCATCTCTTTAAGGTTAGGTTAAACGTTGAGTTGCCCAGTGGTAAATTAGTCATTATTAATTTCAATATTTTTCATCATACGATCGGTTTTGATTCTATTTTACCCTGTACCTCTAGCACAATGTTCCCTTTGCCTCGTATTTTATGCACGCTATGAATTTCAGCTTTCTTTTCTCGATATTTTCGACTAAAAATGTTTCATTTTCTCCGATTTTTGCGAGTATCGCCGCATTTCGTGCTATTACGAAATGTACCCTCTTATCTCGACGTTGTCTGCCAAGTTATTACGAAACGTAAATCACGTCGTGATGATCCTGGTTGCTACGAAATATCCTTAATTCCTACGTCGTGATCGGCCAACTTAATACAAATGAGGCTAAATCCCCTCATGCCGATTGCCAATTTATTACGGAATTAGGTGGCAGATAATTTATTATGAATTGGAGGGCTTTATTTCGTAATAAGATAAAACAACTATTAGATCGCGGTCGTCAGTGCCTATTAGGGCACCTTAAAATTATAACTATTTAATTAATTAAAAATTCAACTTTTATTATTATTATTTAGGAGATTATTATGGGACTAGATGTGAGTAATTGAGTGCCTAACCGGAAACCCTGCGTATAGAACCAGCAGTCGGTATCACTATATTAAAAAAAATGACTAGTAAATGATAATTGAATTTAATCTATTCTATTTTACACTATTACACATACATAAAAAATTTATACAAATAATATTCACGACATAACACATTTACAACACATAGCTGCGATTTATTCACAATTTAGATACATATACTAAAATTACTAAAATGATAATATAATGAAGTAAATAATAAAAAAAATCGTACGACCTTGTGTTACCACAGGTATTCACGATGGCTGGCTCCGGATGGTGCTAAAATATCCTAACCGACTGCCGTCATCGTAGATTCGTACTCGATGATGTATCGATCTTCGTGATTATTATTTTAATGAATTTCCTTTAAAAATTTTCTATTTTCATTACCATTTATTAAATTACAAATATATGCTTCCTTTACATTAATTTAAAATATGAAGCAAATTTTCGTTATATTTTATAGATGTCTCGTGATATACGAGTACTACCAAAGACTAGAAAAAACTGACCAGTCGTTACCATCATCGACGTAAGAGAGATTAGACTAGAATAACCGACAAGCTTAACAGTTAAAGAACAAAAGTATATCTATCTCGATCGATAAGTTTATTCACATACATATACAACACGCGATTACCGGTTGCGGGCTCTACCCACCGTTATTCCCCGGTTTTTCCTACATAACCTGGCAATCCGCATTTAATTAAATAGTACTTATTATTTCCCAGGTTATTGCTATCATCATTGTATTCATTATGCCTCTATGTTGAAACTTATCAGTTTTGACGATATAAAACTATCCTGATGGAAATACCTCGGTTATTGACCGATTTTATATTACGTTAATTATTGTCGAAATTTTATTTTTATTTTTATTTTTTCCATCAGTACCCCCATCGTCTTAGATCGTCATAGTGCATAATCGGTCCGTGATATCTTCAACAGTTTTTATAACGCGAAAATTAAAAAGCTGATATCTTCATTTCGTACATCTCTCATGATTCGCGGTCGATCATCAGTTAGTTAAATTTCCCTGCTGTCTTCAATTAGATTTTTTATCTTTTTTTTTTCTCATTTATATTCTTAAATCACGAAAGATAGGAAATTTCATAAATTCTTGCCTAATATACAAATTTAGAGATGGGTCGATGAGCATGCATTGTTTTTGCGTAGTCGCATCTTCTCTTAACTTCAAGGGATGGATCCAGTATGTTTATGACATAGCTGCCGTACATATTTGAACACGGAAATTTCTTCTATACTTTCACCCCTTGATTTTGTGATGCTTATTTATGGCTTATTACCATGAACGTGGTTTTCTTTTCATCGAATTATTGTTTAGCTATCGTGTCAATTCTTACAAGTGGTTGTAATTTTTTTCATGAATTCTCCAATTGTATAGTATCGTCCGCATATCGGATATTATTAATTTACGAATTCGTTCGTCATTTATTGCAACTTCAAACTCTTTGTTTCGAAATGTCTCTTTATAAATCGTAATACATTAAACAATAATGGCGACAAAATTGACCCCTCTGAAAACTTGTATTTATTCTGTTTGCGTATAATCTATACGAATTTTAGCAATTCAACCTTTCGGTACAGCTTCTGAATCACCCTCGTATCATATTCGCATATTGTAATTCGTTCATAACTTTTTGCCTTAATATCCGTATTAATTTGTACTGTTTAACACGATCAAACGCTTTTTCATAGTAGAAAAAAAAGTATAAACACATCACGTCGATGAAAATTGTAATTAGAAAACAAATCCGCACGATTACATTTAAACCTATAGGAAAAAACTTAGTATTAGAGATTTCACTTGCAAATTTAGATTCATACAACGCTGTAACGCGTATAAAGTTGCGTATTAATAACATTTTCAAAACTTATGCAACACGTCATCGAATTTTAGTAACACTGCTGCGCACCGTACGGTTAATTCGTGAAGTGCGTTTTTTGCATGTGGATATGTATATGCAAGTATATCTCTAAAGATGCGTAGACGTTGGCTTCGACTAAATCAAATCTGCCTCTAAATAAATACCGAGATAAAAGTAATCCGAATAGTAATTTTCAATTTTTACAACGTTATCTCGAATTTTATTTAATGTAGTGAAATTTTGGTTTCTGTAAATTATTCCGTTCACCATCCTTAAAAGTCAGCTTGTTAGAAATCCTTCTGCATCGTCCAACGAACTATTAAAATATAAAGAATAAAATAAAATAAAAATAATAGAATAAAATAGAAGTTGACTGCATAGCGTTCGCCGATAACTTGGCGATTCTATCAGAGAACATAGATGATGCCATAGAACAAATAAATATCCTTAATAGCTGAGAAAGCGGGACTAAAAACATCATTTGAAAAAACGAAATATATTAATGATGTAAAAAATGCTCCCAGGTCTCGTGTCAATCAAAACGCAACGTGCCATTTGTTCTATTTATCCTTTGTTTAAACGCAAATCCGTCCTAAATGTCAATAATAAATTAATAATATATAAATCGCTCATTAGACCAGTTTTAACGTATGCCTGTCCAGTGTGGAGTTCTATTAGCAATTCTAGTTATAAGCGGCTTCAGTTGATTCAGAACAGGTGCGTTAGATGTATACTCAACGCTCCAATATATAGTAATATAGTGAAAATGCATGAGAAATTGGAACTAGCTATGTTAAAAGATCATGTGTTAAAAGTGTCTACCAACTTTTTTAAACAGTGTGTTACACAAATGATTTGATAACGGCGATTGGAAATTATGATTCCAAGCAGTTAAGAATAAAATATACTAAATATAAGCATCGCAGGCTGACACATAATTTGGTTTAGCCTGTTAAATATTAATAATTGTTAATATTTGTTTTAATAGTATTAAGTATTTTTGTTTATTATCATTATAATTTTATTTATCGCTAATTTCAACGGTATTGCTTTGTATATTTTCGCAGGTTTTTTAGCATTAATTTTTCCTGCATTTAGTATATACTTAAGTTGAATCTTCATTCGTTAAAAATTCATGTTTCTTCTCTTACGTTTATTGTTACTGTGGTAAGTTTTTATTTGTAACGGTACACAGTTTTAAAAATTTCTGTTTGTTTTAATTTGTAATTTATGTGAAATATACGTTTTCTTCTTATTATTATTCTTCTTCCAGGTCTATAGTCACCAAATATGGACGTATAAACAAACTCAATATATATTTAAATATTTCGGAGAATTTATACAAAGCAAACGCGTTAGATAAAGCAGCGAACCAGGAAAAACGGAGAGAAATGCAATTAATTAACATACAAATTAACAAAAAATATACGAAATAAAAAATCAATGTCCATAAAATAAAAAATTGAAGCATTATAATGCGGTGATTAAATATATGTGTCGGCATGTTTAGCAATTAATGTAAGTAAAGAACTGGAACAAATTAAAATAAAAGAAAGGAAAATAGTACGCAAAATTCTAGTACCCAGATGTGATCGGGAAATGTGGAAAAAGAACAATAAGGAAATATAAGGTCATATTGAAGATGGTACAATCACAATGGAAAAAAAAAGATTAAGCTATTATTATGGTCACTTAAAAAGAATGGAGACGTTAACAAGAAGAATTTTCGAATACGCTGATTATTTATAATCCTAGAACGCAAATTGCCTGGTTCCGAGAAGTTAAGATTTGAGCAAATTAACGTCGTCACAGAAGAAGACAATATGAATAGGAGTCGGAAGCAGAGTTAATAATTTTCAGAGCTTTGAAGAAAAAGTGAAGTAGAAAACTGTTATTAAATGGACAGATGAAAGGAAGTAAAAACACATCGAAGCAATGAAGAAATACTGGAGTGTAGAGAAGAGGAACAAACAACCATCATGAAGATACTTTACCACGTGGTCTAGAGCTGGCCAATTTGAAGAAAGAACAAGAAGGAGTATAAAATAATGAAAATTCTTCGTGACGTTTTAAGGTTTTGTTTTTTTACATATAACGATTGACTCGGTATAGTAATTAATTATTTTTATTACTCAAATATCTGAGTTTGATCATAAATTAACCTGTAAATTTATAACATTCGAACTGTTAATACGATCGAGCTGAGACAATTAACGTGCATATTTAACCGCGACTAGTAAATGTGTTCCTAAAGAAAACGGAAAAAAACCTGTCGAAGAAAACAATAAACCCCTTAGAACGTAAACAGAAAATAACACAAAAAACAAACAGGAAGACAAACTGTATAAATAACGATAATTTACGCCTCAATATTTTCGATCATTTATTGGATTCCACGAACTCTTGTAATTTCCAGTCTAATCAATCCCAAACAGAAATAATATACAGCCGTGAAATAATTCGAACTATATACAAAATTATCTAAATCGTTGTATAAGCGGATATAAACACTCGTATAAAATACCGTGCAACCTGAAGTACAAACCGAGCGCGGGAAAGCACAAGAAGAGGATGGAGCAATATCAGAAATGTTAACGACATACTTGTTCAGACGTTGCATAAGGGAATGAAAAATAATCCAGTAATGCCGTAATAATAAGACCTGAAATAAGACAGACCGGTCAGTCTACTGTCAGTCGTAAACAAGCTATTTATTAAAGACAAAATAACAAACAGATTTGACAAGTAGGATTCAGACGTACAATTACATTAATAATAAAAAAATTTATATATATATATATATGTAAGAAATATTTGTATCCGGGATTTGTACACACCGCGAAAGCTTTCATAAATTCCAGAGTACAAACGTTAAAAATAATCCCTATAGACAAGGCATATAATTTTTAATTAATACATACCACTCCCGCTACAAACATCAAAATTATCAAAATTAAGAGCTGTAGAACAGGGAGATATTATATGCTCAAAATTATCTACGTTACTTCTAGAATACACGAGATTGTGTAATCCGATAGTCTAGCCACCTAGCGGAATATTCGGCTATAAATTCAAACTGTTCGTCTATAATGATGTCGCTATTTAACTTTTTAAATTATTTGACTAAGAGTACTTAGCAAACTAATCGAACGAATATGGTTTATATCATTGGGATCCGGGTTTTGCTATAACTATAATTTTATCAGTTTTGAAAGTGACCTGTTTTAACGACATCATAATATTTGTCAACTATACAATTACCTTACGGGGTAAGTGTTCGATCTTGTGGAAAGTTGATCATCGCCGAGGGATTGCTTATTTTTTAAAATTGCTGATTTCAAACGGAGTTGTGAGGGAAAACTCATCTAAAGTAGTCGAATGAGGCAGGTGACAAGTGACGTCCTTATTTACTTTATAGTAATGCGTACGTGCAATTTAACCGTAACGAGATGTCAATATCGAAGAAATGGTAATTCCTTAGTCTGTACGCTGGCTGGTTTGTTAGCAGATTAATGCGGTAAAAATTGAGTTGTCTAAATAAATTTTTACCTTCCGTAAATTATTGTTACGCAGAGAGAGTGGCGTTAAAAAGTTGTTCTCGATTTTTCCAATTAGTTAGTAGGCATGAAGAAATCTTTACTAAGGACAAATAATTCGATCTGACGTTACTACGGGATGAATTTGTATTTACTCGACGCAACATATTAGACGTTAGACTTCGGGACTAAATAGAATCCGAAACAATTACAGAAAAAAAACTACATTCGAATATACTACTAGCAAAACGACAGCTACAAAAAATTAGGCATATTGGAATGATAATGAACAAAAATAAAACTGGCAATATGAGGGCTGTACGATGAGGAAAAAAAGGGGACAGTCAAATGATGGCATTATTAAAAAACAGCGGGAAAACATAAATACGGGTTAGAGGAAAACGATAAACATTTTTTATTTATTTATTTTTTTTTTTTTAATTTTAATTACGATTTTTTCACTCGAGTTGGTATGAAATTATTTAAACGGATACATTAAACATTAGTCGATGCGATGGAATTATAAATAGCTAAACATACACAAATGTGTTTAATCGTACGTAGGTAAGACATACTTATCTTTAATGGTACTTTGAGAGATATAATATGATTATATAAATAAGATTGTCGAGAGCTGTAGTAAGAGCATTCCAAAAATACACGACCAGCATCTGCTATTTTGTTGAGATCGGAAAGTCGAGGGCAAAAGAGAGAATTTATGAGATTATATCGGTATGGGGACGACGGAAGATTTTTCAAATCGTAATCTACATAAAGTAGTAAGAAAACATCGAAATATATTATTTGGTATTTTTATGTCACTAAACCACGACGATTATTTTATTTTATGGGTATTAGAATCGATCTGTAATATGGAGCTGGATAAGGATTAGACCAAATATTATTCCAATGTTCTTTACGAGCAAATTTAACGAGACTCGAAAAATCTGATAAAGATGTATATGGAATGAGCACACCGCTATTCGAAGCGGACCTGGTTTCTGCATCATCCACAGTATTGCCAAATATACCAGAATGTGTATAACGGAAATACCAAAAGATTCTAACAGCGAAAAAGCCGAAATCCGGATTTTATATAAATAAGGCGATAAACGGAGATTGAATGAGAGTGACATCGTCCAGCTTCATCAGTTCTTATTCTTACCGATTCTAAAAGCTGCGGTAAACATTAATCATCCAATAGATGATGTAATATGGACAAATAATAAGAAGAATCATTATGAACAGGCTACGACTTAACATAATGACTACGACGATATTACACGTGACAATTATTTCAACTATATTCACTCGTCGTGATTGATTTACATTAAATATACCCGTGATGTCGTACACGCGATTGTAATACTAAAATACCAGAATTAAATAAAAGTAAAAAATACATTTATACCGTTTATTATTAAATTAAATTAGCCAAGGCTAGAGGCACGACAAGGAAAGAGGATTAGATTGTGGAATAGAAACCGGAACGGTGGAGGAAGGTAATTAGATTCGACAATGAAACGCGGTCATCTTTGAAGAGCAGATGAAGCGAAGGAGGAAGATTAAGAGACGCTCGAAGCGAGGAATACGAGGAGAAATCAAGTAGAATGTGGGAAATGGAGGGGATAATGTTACAGCCGGAACACATTAGAGACAAAGTTTTATTAATAAGCTCAAGCGCAATCTTAGATAGCAAACTAACTTTCAATAACCATATTACATTGGCTATAAAAAAAGAGCATAAAGCTATGCACGCACTCTTTCCATTATTTAACAGGAAATCCGGTCTCAGTTATGTAAATAAAAAATTAATTTATACGACTGTGATACGCCCTAGATTAACCTATGCTTTCCCTATATGGTCATCAGTGTCTGATAGTACATATAGGAAATTACAAGTAGTTCAAAATCATTGCTGCAGAATTTCGTTGAATGCTACGCGATATACTAGAATTTCTAGTCTACACGATCATTTAAACATCCCTTTCATATATTCATTTATTAATAGAATAACAAAAAAAATTTATGAAAACTGTAAAATTCATCAAAATAAATTAATTCGGGTAATAGGGAATTACAATGTGGAACACCTACGCAAACGTTATACTAAGCATCGTAGATTAAAACACAGATTCTTGTAATTATTAACCTATTGTTAAGTATAAATATTTTAAAGTTAAATTATTTTTAAACACATTTTTTTGTGTTTTATTAATTTATCGATTCATTAATTTTTGTTTCCTCAGTGTGTCTGTTTTTTCTATGGGGTTTTTCATATTTTCCTGCATTATTTTCTTTAAATAATTTCAAAAGTATATTACAAGTTTTGTAATTGTACATATATGGAATTGCTAAGGTTTATGTATAGGTACTTAGCTTTAAGTTATGAAAGAAAATTGTTTTCAGTTTATGTGTAAAAATATAATAAAAATTTTTCATTCATTCAAGCGCAATCTGGTAATAACCACATCATCTCTGCTGCTTGGTAGCGAAGTTATCCAAGGATCGACCAAATGTTTTTGTTGGTTTGTGACGTCAGCTGTCATTTCTTCTGGCATAATGCAAGAACCCCATTTATGATATATGGAACTCGAACATTCGAAACCGACAAGAACGTAGCAGCTTCCCTGGCCGCTTTATTAGGTAGTTCGTTCCCATGATGAGCTGGGATCCACAGGAATATCAGCCAGTATCAATTTCATCACTTTCTCAGCTATGGGGTGTTGATCATAGTTGAAAACGCCGTAGAGAGCCCGAAATGCTGGAAGAGAGTCAGAACATATAATCGAAGGTTTAAACATCAGAGCTGATTGCGTATAATTCAGTTGAAATGACGGAAAATGTCTGCGGTAGCGAATATTGAATGATGATTGCTTCATCATCTCTGACAACTGAGCAGCCAACAAATCCATTGAATAGGAATGCGTCATTGTAAAACATGGTAGATTCATACGAACGTGACGTAAATTCTTTCTTAATTCCTTGGATAGGCAGGTTTTGTATATATATATATATATATATAATAATCGTGTCTACCCGTTTCACTAGTCCAGATGATGCTGTTTTGTTTAACAACAAAACTAGTAGACTGTTTTAATTAAATACGTATTATTTAATTTTTTTACTGAAATAAGTATTCCCCGAGGAATCAATAAAGAAATGCTTGCTGATAAATTAGGAGAAAATTTATAAGTAAAGAACGGATTAGTATTCGCTATTCGCATGCCGCGTTAGCGTTAAAGAATAACGCATTTATCATATTAAGCCGAGAGTGCCGGATGTAAGTCAGCTACGAACTTTAGAACGTTCTCAGTTCTGTTCCCGTCAAGCAGAAACGTGTAACCGGTAATTATTACGTTAATAGATTCGGTTAAACGTGATTTATTAGCGAGCTACTACTATACTACTAATTATTAGTAGTAGTGTAACTGAGACTATTATTACTAATACTACTATACCAGATAGTGATAGCGATAGTAAACGGGAGATACATAAAGTGGGATTTAAAGTTTATTAAGTTTTCGAAAATTTTACTGGATGAAAGACGATATAAAAGATACTACCACATATTTCGAAACATACGTATACGTAATATACCGATCTCCTTTTAGTAAATGATACAAAAGCACCGACGTGTGTACCTCATAACCGCGCTAGATGAGCATGCGAAACGACATCCATTAAACCTTTAATGAATGATTTGCCAAGCGTTGCGTAACATTTCATAATTGCATTTATATAAAAATGTGCACATACATACAAACATACATTATATATATATATATATATATATATATATATATATATGTGTGTGTAAAACTAAAACGTGTGTACGTATATGTAAATAAAGGCATAGCTATGACAACTATCATCGATAATAATAATCACCTAAAGGATAATGAGTAAAGGAGGTTTTACCTACTTATTTAGTAAGAAGGAAATTTATCACCCCGATGAGATTCCAAGTCATTACACGTTCAAATTAACGTGCATTGTACGAATAGTTATTATATAGACGAATGCGAGTGTGCGTGTGTGTGTATTACAAGACTTACTTCGTAATATAAAACGTTTTCGTAAGTTTTATTTTTAACAGCGAGGCAGAATGATGCATTCGTTAACCGTTACAGTAAACTTTACGGAAAGTTCTAATTCGGTCGATCTTTTATTAATATCATTTTATCTTCGGTTAATGCGCGTTTATTTAGTCGTGAATACGATACTATTATCTTCGTCGGATCCGGTTCATTACGGAAACAAAATTACCGAGCGGATCATGACCCCCGAAATGAAACGGTTCTCGTTAGAAAAACAGATTATAGCCTACAGCGATTTTGACGGTACGTTAAAAAGTACGTACGCCTGGTTTTGGTATAATGCTTTATAATAAATGTCGGCGGAAACTACGTACGCAATATAATATCTTTCAAATGTTCTCACAGTGGCGCGGATTCGGGTGGTTTAACTTGCGACGACGCTGTCGCGTGAATCTGGATACATTTAACCGCCCGTTATGCGACTTCCGAAAAATCGAACGAAAAAATTTATCCAGGATCAAATCGCGCGATCTCCCAATTCACGTAACCTCCGCGAGAGAGTAATCCTACCTATATCCATTGCGGCGTTGTCCGTTGTGTAGCATATAGCGCCATCAAACTTGACGCGTTGTTTTGGCATTTGTAACAGGATAATAAACAACGGAATAGACACACACACCACCGATAGAACACGACCGCCACAGGCTGCCAATATATATATAATAATTGGATAGCCGAATTTGCAAGAAGACTTTATACTACAAAAAATGTCGCCCTCGATAGGATTGAACTCAGATTTTTACGAGTACATGTTTCATATAAGAAATTGGTCTATACACTAAACGGATCCCGAAACCTAAACTTTTTCTAGACGTATCCTTAATTGACGTGTTCACTTTATTTTATTTATCGTTGCCTTCATTTGTGGACGTGTTTGTAAACGTGATTTGATTAATTCAAAGACATTAGGATGCGAAAAAAGCAGCCGAGAATAATCGAAAAGTTCAATTTTAACCGTCGCAAAATAATATTTTATTCTTTTTTTATTTGCCAAGTAGGCTGTCAACAAACGCTTTAAAGGAGACTCACATATTGGGGCGCACGACCATTGGTGTGTTCTGCCCTACTTATTTACACTACCTTGAATCTGGATCCTCTTGAGACGTCTTGTCGCCGGTTTGTTTAGGATCGCTGATGCTAGCTCATTGGCGCGTCCGTACAGACGCATTATGTAATTTTGACTTCGCCTATCGATGATATCGCCGATCGTATGAATCCCCAAATCTCGATGGTTCAGTTTTGGAAGTCATACAGTATATTAATCTTCAGGACTTCGTTCTGAAATCGATTGATAATCATCCGATTTTATTGTTTTGCGCATCTCCACAGTAAATAAATATTCTTAGAAAAAAAAAAACGAGGAAGCTTAAGTTTTTTTGCTATTACTTTTTTCATTTAAAAAAAAATAAAAAAGGAATCCTACCAGGTCTTTAGAAATGTTCGAAAAATAAATTTTCTAAACCAGAAGTAAATAAGGTAAATTAAAAAATATATATATAAAAACCTATTTTTATTATATTATTAGCCCATGCTCAATATATATGTAGATATATATGTAGATATATAAATATATATATATATATATATATATCCCCGCAGGGGATACCTAGTACCTCTCCGGGCCGGAGCTGCAACCGGAACGGGGCATGTCCACAGGTGGCGGATAGTGGAGAGCCCTACAGATATGTAGGTTAGCTGTGAATAAGACGTTAGTTGAATAAACAGTCGTGGACCAACAACCCGCTGCCTTGCGGTTAGAATGTTTATTCAAAGACTAAGAGATACAACCCTGACAGAAAACAAACTAGGTAGCGTCTGTAACAAAGAGGAGCGGCTACCAAAGGTGTCTGTTTCTTTCCTATGTTGAGGGCGGCCTATTTTCATGCGCAGAAAAAAGCGGGGCGTCACTGAGTTTTTATACGCCTCATGTAAACTTGTGGATTACTCAAAAAAGGAAAATGTTATGCCATATGACTCGACACATTCCGCGCTATTCGAGTCCCGGGCTCGAGAGTTGAAATGCAATGCTAAGGATACCATGGACTGCGAAAAAAACAAACTCGTCAATACTTCAAGAAATTAAGGTGGATCAGAGATTACAAACCGTGGTACAGAGATGGATAACAGCATACGCAGGACATATCATACGACAGGAGGGAGGCCACCAACAAGATATCTAGACAGAATTAAAAGAATCCATCGCGTCAACACGAGAAATGATGGACCGGGCAGCAGACTACATGGCGGTCAAACACGTTCATTTATCAGGGTCACGATGCTCGAAACGAGCCACCGACGATGATGAATATATATATATATGTGTGTGTGTGTTATTTGTATATTATTTATATATATGTACAGACACGTATATAAATATATTTGTGTCTTTGTGTCTGCTTGTTGCATAACTACTCGAATCACCAGTGAGTTAAAACGGTTTTTGTTGACGCACACACACTTTTGCGATTTCTATCTTTATTGCTTATCAATGTATCGAAATAATGAATGCACGTTTCGTTTACTGTAATTGTCAGGATGATAGGTTCAGCCAACGCGCTCCTTCCAATACATAGAAACGCAAACTCGCATTTCCATTCAGCCATTCTTCAGCATATGCAGAACCATGCGGAGCACACGTTCCTTGTGTTCAGATGATATCGTACACTTTAAATTCAAGTGTCTTTCGATACGCCCAATCATGCGCCGAGCATCCCAATGATTGATGCGGCTACACTCACTGATTCTTCCTTAATCAGCTTCGAGATCTGCCGAGGATGTGGTAATAAGCATTCAAGATCAGCGCAGGAAGATGCGTGCTATTTGAATACGGCCACCCACTCAGCCTTTTTTCAACCGAATATACTTTGTCGATCAATGGATAAATCTGTGCAGCACTCTTTCTTAAGCACCGACAAAATTTTATAGCACAGTGTTGCTCGTCGTATATATCCATATATGAACAATGTAAAAAAAAGGACGAAAAGTCTACACCGATTTACACAACTTAGTCGACGTTACTGCTAATCACTACAGCTCAGCACGTACTGCTACCGGATTCTCCCCTTTCCACATTCCAGCTTTTATCCACGTCGTCCACAAAAAAAATTTTAAGCAGCGGTGGCTAATTGACTCCAACTGATAAAGACGGCAATTGCTAAATCGATTGAAGAATATAATAAAAAACACAGCCGAGTCAACTGATTCAGAAACTAACCGAACAGAAGCCAAGTAATATAGGTGTATCGTTATCGTGATATACATACATGTTTGTATATATGTATATATGTATATATTCTTGTATCGTAGTGGTAATTATGCCCCATTCTGCTCGCACAACCTGAGTTTAAATCCTGTTAGAGAAAATAATTTCTTATGATGAAAAAGCTTTCAGCCAACTACTTAGATCATCCATCAACATTTGTCGGTGACTACAAATATACTCGTAAATAAATAAAAGCTTGGAAAAACAAAAGCAGACCAGCACCCATGGAAATAGTTTATGCAAGATATTTCATTTAGTCGCTCTTAAGGCAATCTTCAGGTTGATGCTGATGGTCAGCCAACGTCACTACCAACTTTCTAATTTGATAATAAATTCTATACTTTAATACATACGTATGTAGTTATGCATAATATATGTATATAGATAAATTATAAGAAGAAATATATTGCGAAAATAATTTATTACAGCGATGAAACGAAAAAAAATTGCACACTTTTCAGTTTCGAACCATGATGTCTTATCATTTACTCATTTATCAACAGAGCCAAATAAACTAGTTAATTACGATATATTATATAATATACCAAGGCGAAGGTATATGTGAGGGAGAATTAGAACATAGCGTTATCCAATACATTTCGGGAAAAAACCTTCCTTACTGTGTTAAAGATGATTACGAAAAACCCTTATAATTTCTGTGAAACTGGTAAATATGCGAGCTAAAGAAAGTGTGGTATGCTATTGCCAATTCACGATTTCAGTAATTTCGAAACAAGTACTTACTACATAAAATAAAAAGTTAATATATCTCTTTAGACCTTTTTACTCTCAGGTATTATTCCTGAATTAGAACTCACTATATGTAAACGAAGGCTGGCTTTTTATTTATAAAAGCATCAACTGTAAACCTACATATATATATATATATATATATATATATATATATATATATATATATATATAAATATATATATATATAAATATATATATATATATAAATATATATATATATATATATATATATATATATAATATATATATATATATATATATATGTGTGTGTTTATTACGTAACGCGCCCAACTGTAAATATGTCAAACACGAGTATTGGTTCAAAAAATATAGGAATATCTCGTATAAATAATTCTGTCCTTACCATTTTGTTGATTATACGTTATAACCAAAATTTAATTAGCCAGTTACGGTCTCCGAGTCTATCTTTGTTCTTTGATAGGTTATATATCTATCGCGTTCTTCCTCGTAACATGACACACGATTTTGTCCAATTCGACAGAAGTACGAAATGACCTCATTTACTACGATATTGATATCTGTAGTCTCCTCAACCGATGCTTGTTTTAATTCAGTATATAAATGTGTATCTGTGGTCGTGTATAGAGATCTACATGTTTGTATGCTTAATACTGTTTGTTGGTACCTATTTAAATCCAGCGGAACACGTGTATAAACGAGGAAAATGCTAATATTCGCCTAATATTTCCTTCAGCACGCACACTTTTAACGGTACCTTAAATTGCTTCCGAATTTGTTCTCCGTAATAATAATTCGATATACGAAATGTTTCAGCGTGTATAGAGAGGGATAACGATTCCGGTACGTATGTTTCGATTACAAATTCCGCCTAATCAAAAGTCGCTCCAAATTGAAGACAATTTTTACACGTTATTTTGAAACAATTTAAGGGGAAATAAAAATTACTATTTTTTTTAACAATGTAGAATGTAGTAATTTTTATTAAAATAAACAACAAAAAAGTAAGTTATCATCACTAAGAATTTTCTTTATGAAAAATCATAAACCTTTTCGGCTATTAGGCCGTTATCAAGAGAATATTTGAAAAGATAAAGAATATAAAATTATAAAAATATTAAATTAAGATTACAATTCACAACAAAAAAAAACAGCAAAATGAAGAACAATATGAAAAACCTGGTAGCGGTAATCTAGCTATTCGAACTCCGGACTGCGAATTTATTACAATATTACATTTTCGTAGGTAGATGGTTGAAGTAATTATTTTCATAAAAAGACATAGCACTATTGTAACTCGGGGGGGGCTACCTGTCGATTTTTCTAATTTATAACTTATATTTATCAAAAAAATACTTTTGTACATTCAACAGATGTACAACGTTTGTTTCTCAATCAGGAACAATGCAAACTGAATATTTGTTAAATATGATATTATTATTATTATTATTATTATTGTGATTATAATTATTATTATTGCTCAATGTAATACAAATTGATCCTAAACAAATCTATAACTTTGCGAGTGGCATTATCGCTTCTGTAACATCGTCATATTTAGCAAACTGTCGTCATTTTTTCATGTATAAAATTATGATCTATTTAACGAAGAATATACGACAATTGTAATATATCAGTCGTTTTATTCCTATTTCGATTGGAAGAATAATAATAGAAGGCAAAGTAAATGGTAAACGTCCGAGGAGAAGATGAGTCTGGGGCCGAACACACCGCACATAACACGCTTAAGTACTACTGCAAAAAGATCGCGAAAGGTGGAGGTGATACGCGTATACCGTGCAATCTGGTGGTGTCACCACGTCTTTATGTACGGAAATAAACAGAAAGGAAAAATCGTTTTTCTAATTCTTTGGACGAATTATCCTTTCAATTACGAACGCGTAAATTTTCAATTCTTCTCACGTCCTACTGAATAAAATTCTACGTACGAAAATCTAAATATCCGACGACTTCTTCGGGTTGGATTTACAATTCGTTTAAAGAAACAAAATAGCTCCGAAACTCAAATCGAAACTAGAATTTCCGTATTCAATTATTTACATAGTCCTACTTTAGCGCATCGTTGACGTGATAACAAGGATTATACGCGAACAATTCCGAGGGTTTTAAAACAAAGTTGCCGTGGGTAGGTACGAAAAACAAAAAAAAAAAATTAAAAAAAATCCGAAAAGTATAAACGCTTTTTACCTCGTCTTTCATTGACCCTTACTTACACGGTTTTCCAACGGTACAAACTACCGGTTCTATATTTAGTACCTCGAAAAAGTTCGTTCGAAACTTCTGTCCGCAAAAGCGAATTCCGTTCATTTACACACATACACACATATATATATATATATACAGGCGACAATTATATAAGCTGGCAGTCGATTGCGATTTAACCGAATCTCTCTGCCTAACTACTTAAAAGACGATTTAGAAGCAGGAGGACATAATAAAAAAAAAGCGTGGGAAAAAATTGATAACTATCCGATCCTACTTCCGGTTTTTTAGTTGAGAAAACTTTTAAGAAGCAAAGGACAACTCCAGATTGCTTAATTCTCACGATTGAACTTTTGAACTTTAAATAACGGCATTAATAGTAACGCTGTAAAGCGCGTCCTATTGACTATTACTAAAAACCGAAACATTTACTTCATCCGCCGACGGTATACAGAAGACGACGACCCCATTAATTAATTAGGCGAACCGTCATCGGTAGCGGAGTCGGTTTTATAATCTCCCGGATTAGCCGAATTTAACCGGCCAGGTGAATTAAATCTGACTCGACTTTACCGAGAATAGAGAAAATCAACTGCGTGTCATACCGTCTCGTTCTGTCTCTTTCGTATTCCGTTTCCATTTCTATCTTTTAATTCTGTATCTTCCAACTTCACAGGCGAACAAAGATTAATCCCCTTCTACATCTTCACTAATTCGTTAAGTCTATCATCCTTGTTCATCTTTATATCTTAATCGCCTAAAAAAAAGGGCGTATATAATATATATATGTGTGTTACGAGGGGCTCTGATACCTAACAGATATGTAGGCTTCGTTCTTATACCTCAGATTCCCCGTATACTAAATATATTATATGTGTTCCTTTTTGTTTTTATGTTCTCGATACTTGCCAATCACCAAAATAATAACGACCATATATATATATATATATATATATATATATATATATATATATATATATATATATATATATATATATACACACACACATATATATATATATATATATACATATATATATGTATATATATATATATATAATATATAAACAATTTAGTTTAATTTGTTTTTTATCTTGATTTTAAAGCGATAAAAATTATATACAAAATTTAATTTAATTTTCGGATTATGATAGTGGTAATAATTACGTGAAAAGTGCGATAGAATTTAATTTCTATCTCAATAATTAAAACGATATAATTTTTTTAAAATTAACAACAAAAAATAAGTTAAAATCATTAAATTTTTTTATTTATGAAAAAACAATACTTTTAGGCTGTTAGGCCATTATCAAATGAATTTTTAAGAAGGTAAAAAATATAAAATGGAAAAATATTAATTTTAGATTACAATTCACAAAATTCATAAATTGTAATCTTAAATTAATTTTTTTTTTCATTTTATATTTTCTATTTTTAAGTATTCACTTGATAACACCATAACAGCCGTAAAGGTTTGTGATTTTTCATAAAGAAAAAATTTTTAGTGATTTCAACTTCTTTTTTGTTGTTTATTTTAATAAAAAATCGTTACAACCCACATTCTTAAAAAAAAAAAAACATCTAATTTTGTGTTTTCGCTAGTAACAATAATTTAAAAAATCGCGTTAATTGATTAAGAAATATTGAAAATCAGATTAAAGAGAAAGCTAACCTGATCTGTAATGTTGGTTTCAGCATTCCCATCAATGAACTCGATGAACATTTTTCTTTCTATTTAATTCCCAAAATTGAACCCACTATCCATCTTCTTTCCCTTGAAACTAACCATGTTCCTAACTAACTTTTCAATCATGGTCATCTCGAACAATTTTTTCTCCGGCATTGTTTTTTCTTCTATTTCTCATTCGAACGGTCGTAAACTTGTAGGACGGCTTGAAGACAATTTTTTATTTTATACACCTTGTAATCTAGAGGCGTTTCAGCTTGAACTACTTTTATTATTATCGTGTTACAATAGCTCGCTCATCTCAAACCAGATTTTAACTATAATAAAAATAATTGTAACTGTACGTATGCACGTTTGTAATTACTACGCTAGCGAGCGTCGAGTTAGACTTTGATCCTAAATAACTAAATAAAATATTTCGTTCGTCATTATATCGACGTTAATATTTTAAATATGTTAAATTAACTAATACTGCGTTTGTATCAAACGATTTTCCGAGGCATATATATATATATATAATTATTTAAATACGGGGATATCTATTAAAATATATATATAATTTTTTTTATTTCCTAAAATTTTACGACGATTATCGTTATATACACACACATGTGTGTTTGTGTCATAGTCGTAAACATACATGGAGACATATAAATACACTGCCGCACAAATAAGTACTAATTTTTATGCGCCAAGTGCTACCAGATTAAATCGCAAACATTATAATTTGCTAATTCAATTTGTTTTATTTTATATTTGGCTCTTTATATAGGACTGTTTCAACCGTGGCTGCACAAGTTACTAAACTTTTTTGTATATGCTTGAAAATTACGTTAATGTCGAAAAGCTTTGCATAATAACTTTTATAATGATTAAGTGTGTTTTTATTTTTTGTTAATTTTATATATATATATATATATATATATATAAAGGATGCAGATGGGCAGCTTGAGGACCTGCCCACTAAAAGTCCGCAAAAATCCTATGACTGTCTCTCCCTCGGCGGATTAAGGTCGTCGTAAAAACCTTAAATAAATGTTACTCCTCAGTAGTTGCCTTGCGGTTAGGATTTTCATCCAAAGGCTTGGTACAGGGGAGCAGCTGTTACCAATACCTTCTTGGAGCGGACGACAAATGATGCCGGTAAGGTTCAAGTTAGGACAATCGTACGGCGAAAATCACATATTGATTTAATCGACTACGGTACTGCGATGAGGAAAGCAACGGAAAACTACCTCATTAATTATTTCCAAGAAAACCATTATGTTCACGAATTACTCAGAATCAGATTTGTTACGTGATCCGACTGACAATCGGCGTCTAGGTTACAACGGGACCTTGGATGTGAAATATGCGACCCGAGTGACGATCGGCGCTGCAAGGTCATGGCTCAGACTTGCAGTGTGAAATATGTGATTGAACCTAAAAGAATCAAGAAGGATAAAAAGATTTTAAACATTGCAACGTGGAATATAAGAGGGTTAAACCAGGTAGGGAAACTAGCTATAGTAGAAAGAGAATGTGAAAGACTAGGAATCAGCATAATTGGTATAAGCGAAACTAATTGGCAAAAAGCACGCGGAATCAGATTTTGAAAATGAAATAAATTATAGAAAAAGCCAGAGAATACTACGTGCCTGTATATATAGCATTTATAGACTATAAAAAGGCTTCGGACAGCGTGATATGGGA
Source organism: Coronaproctus castanopsis (assembly GCA_032883995.1). Classification (NCBI taxonomy): domain Eukaryota; kingdom Metazoa; phylum Arthropoda; class Insecta; order Hemiptera; family Monophlebidae; genus Coronaproctus; species Coronaproctus castanopsis. The sequence continues at coordinate 13,046,028 of CM065052.1, read as the reverse complement.
CAAGCTATGGATAATTTTGTCCGAAATGGGTGTTCCTAATCATCTTATAATGCTAGTGAAATCACTTTACGAAAACAATTACAATACAGTACGAGCAGATAATTATTTCTCTAAACCTTTCAAAATATCAAAAGGTGTTAGACAAGGATGTATCCTATCGCCACTTTTATATAACATATACTCTGAATATATAATGCGACGTGCTCTTGCCGCAGAGGAAGGAGGTATTTCAATTGGTGGAGCAAAAATTAATAATTTAAGATATGCCGATGACACGGCAATTTTTGCATCATCTATGGAAGAATTAAGTACAACTTTAAATAAACTGACGAGAGTAAGCCATGAATTCGGAATGCGTATAAACAAAAATAAAACAAAAATTATGATAGTGGATCATGATAATGAAAACATATCTATTACTTCGCAACAATTACACGGATATGAAGTCGTCAACGAATTTGAATATCTAGGTGTCCGTATCAACAATAAAGGAGGCTCAAGCAAAGAAATAAGGAGACGATCTGCGATGAGTCTAAATGCTATGAATAAGGTGCAACGTATCTGGCGGGAAGGAAATATCAATTATTCTACAAAAATACCTACTCCCTCTACTGATCACGAACATTGGTTTGACGAATTTGTCAACCGCGTTTCTCCTCCGTACGTACCTTCCCTTCATCAAACCAACCCTTTCCATTTCACATCTGCTTCCCCTCCAAACATGTTGGATATGCCTATCACGATTAGAGAGCTCACACATATATTAGAAAATAAAAGGGATACTGCCCCAGGCCCTGATTTAATATCATATAAAATGCTTCAAGCTTTGTCAACCCGTTCTTTGAATTTCCTTTCCCAAATGTTCTCCAAATTTCTACAAGAAAACTTTATTCCTCAGGACTGGATAACCTTTAATATTACCCCTGTTCACAAATCTTCAAAACCCAAACATTTGGCTACTTCATACCGCCCCATTGCTCTAGCTTCCTGTGTTCGAAAACTTCTTGAATCTGTCATCCGCTATCGTTTAGAGTGGTGGTTGGAAAATAATAATATTCTCCCTAATTTTATTTATGGCTTCCGCCCCCAATATTCAACTGCTGATTGTCTCTCCTTTCTGACATCTAACAAACATATACAAAACATATATAGATAAAGGTTTCTTGTTAGCCATATTTCTGGATCTCACCGCAGCTTTCGATAACGTCAACATCAGCCTACTGCACCAACGCCTCTTATCACTTAGTATTCCACATAATCTCGCAGCATATATTTGTAACCTATTTAAAATCAAACATTTACACTTCCGGCACCCTACACTCCAACATCCGCTGCACCGCACTACTTACACTGGTCTCGCACAAGGTTCTGTTCTTAGTCCCATTTTATTTAATATCTATATTATGCACGATTCAAAACCTCCGCTTCCCCATTCTTCCCATCTCATCTCCTATGCGGACGATCTGGTCCTCTTTCAATATAGCAATAATCTTGACCTTATTACGCAATATTTAACACATGATATCATAACTTTAAGTAACCGTTTCCAATTTTCCGATTTTTCCATTAATCCCAGCAAATCTGCAGCTACCGTGTTTTCCCTCAATCGGCCTACTCATTCTCCTCAATATATTCCATTTTATAATGACCGCATTGCTATAGTAACACAATTCACCTACTTAGGACTGACTTTAGATCAAAAACTTACTTGGAAACCGCATATAGACTTCCTTATTTCGGTCACCCTACAATCTTCTAATATCCTAAGATCCCTCTCCTCAACTGTCTGGGGTGGAGATCCCGTTTCTCTCCGCATTCTATATATTTCCTTAATTCGTTCCAAAATTGACTGTATGGTAATGCCTCCCGACACCTCTTAACCAAATTGGATAAAATACAAAACCTCTGTATGCGCTTAATTTTCTCTCTTTGTTCTGCTCATATTTCCTTTCTTTCCTCCGAGTCTCATATTGTTCCTCTCTCCCTCCAAAGTAAAAATTTAGCCTTCCGATTTATTTCGAAATCTCTCAATAAAGAAGTTAATTCCTTCACTTCCAATTTTTTTAAAATTTTCAGAAAATGGCGTTTCACCCGCTCCCGTATTCCACTACTCTCCACTGCAGCTTATAAATACCGGACGTACAAGTATCTTATCCTTCCATTTCGTCCCACAATTTACTTTACTAATTCATATCATGTCAATCTTTTTAACATCTCCATTGACACCTCCTCCTTCTCCTCCATCATGTCTTCCCATCCTGATCTTAATGCTTTCATACAAAATTACTGGCTTAATCATGCACATATATTTTCAGATGGATCCAAATTTTCCGGTCGGTTCGTTACGGGAGCATTCTATATACCGCAATATAATATCTTCAAATCATTCATTTTTCCTCAGTTCAATTAAATTTTCACTGCCGAGGGCCTCAGCATCCTTAAAACTCTGCAATTCTTATCACGTTTAAATCACCATTCCTCCTCCCTATACTTAATCTTATCCGACTCCCTAAGTTTTCTCCTCGCATTGAAGCATTCCTCCTTTCAACCTAATTCCAATTATCTTCCCTTGGCAGTGCGACAATTGACTTATTTACTATTCAGCCGCGGCATCTTAATATCATACGTCTGGATTCCCGGTCATTCCGGAATTCATGGCAATGAGGTTGCCGACACTCTGGCCAAGGAAGCCATTTCCTTCGGCTCTCTGGTGCCGGCAATTTCCACCACAGACCTGATATCTCTTGCCAACATGGATATATCCTACGAGTGGTCATCGTGGCTAGTTAGTTCTTCCACCCCTAGATATTATCTGGCCACATCACCTACTCCCTGGTACTTTAATTTGTCCAACATACACCTCAACTTCCGAAAATTTATTACAACCATCACCCGTTTACGTTCTGGACACAATCGTCTTCCGGCTCACATGTTTCGTATTGGGATTTCCAGTTCCCCATATTGTTCCCATCCAGTCGATTCACAAATTATCGCCGATGAAAACCACATCCTTTTCAATTGCAGTTTTCACACACCTGACCAACTCGCACTCCTGAATTCCTTAATATCCATCGGTTATCGTTCCTCCTTTCTCTATCACTTCCTTAATTTTTTCTAATGACTCCCGTGTTTTCCTCCTTCTTTACAAATTTCTAACCAATTGTAACATCAATATATAACAACTATTTATCAACACGTTAGTGGGTTGTGATTGCTCCTCAGCAGTGCCAAAAAAAAAAAAAAAAAAAAAAAAAAATACAACTTGTTCTTTCCCTGGTGTTCTTCAGCTTTACCTATGGTTCCGAAACATGGGTAATAAACTCCACGGATCAGCAATATATTGATGCATTTGAAATGAAATGTTGGCGCATAATGCTGGGTATAAAATGGCACGATAAACAAACGAACGTCTCGATCATTAAGCGTCTTAATATAGATAAACGATTGTCACAAGACATACGCGATAAAATGCACAAATTTTTCGGTCATATAATGCGTGCACGAGACTTAGACAGGACAGTCACACTAGGAAGAATGAACGGACATAGAAGAAAAGGTCGGCCAATGACCCGATGGACGAAACAAATATGCCGACGTGTTAAACTGTCAATATCAGATTTGGTACACTCGGCAGGTGATCGACAACTGTGGAGGAATTTGATTGCTACATAATGGTTACGACGGTCAATTATGATCAATATACGACTGTAGAGATATAATATATATATACACACATATTATATATATACATTATATATATATATATATATATGCACACACATATAATATATATATCCCATTCGCATGTACCACGCTACCAACACTCGTCATCAAACTACGTTTATAGGTATTCTTATTCTTGTATATATATATATATATATATGATGTATGTTTGTGTGTGTGTGGGTGTTTATATATGCACACGCATAAAAATAAAAAATAAATGTGTCGAATTTATTTAAAATGTTAAGTTTCACTCCTTTCCTGCGCTCCGAGGTACGGATGTTTTTTTTTCACGGTATATTAAAAATTTATTTGGGATTAAAGATGAACTTGATGTAAATTTCATTTTCAGTCAGGTGCTATCTAGACACGGTAATTTCGGAGAAACACCATCTGAATCTTGACCGTGTGTTTTGACAGTGATACGGTTGAATACTTTCTTTTTGACTGTTCGTATACCGCTGATGTACGCAGAATAAGTAAATTTTCGGTCTCGATGGTGAATAATTTATACGCAATTAATAATTTTACACGATTAAATTCGGTTAACAATAATTTTAGGTGTGTCGCTGCAACTAGAATTTTTTATAAACAATAAAAATTGTTTTATGTATAGATAATTTGATATAGAACTTCTATTTGCAAGTTCAGAATACTTCTTTATCGCTAACGATTGCTGTATTTTTTTTTCAAACGTACGTAAAAAATTAGAAATTTTACAATTTTACGAGTCTTGCAGGATATTTGATGCAATCCTTTCGACAGCTATACATAGAACGGATCGAGACGAGTCTAACGCACGAATAATGTTCGAAATCAGACGCATCGTTCCGGGATATAGCGATTAGAAAAATTAAAAGGGTCAAATTTCGGAAAAAAATCATGTATTTTTCGATAGTGACAAATGTTAGATGTAAATATTTTCAATTTTTATTTTTCTTCCAAAACCGCCCGCTACTTCGTCTATGTTCTTTTAAACACTTTACATGCATCGTTAAATCGTTCCAATTATTCGCTTAAACCGAATCTAACCCGACCGTTTCGCGAATTTTTAACACTTCGAAAACGCTTAATACTATCGTTCGAAAGCTACGCAACATTACAAATATCGTGATCTACAAATATGAATCTCCGAAAAATTGGATTTTATCCAAAAATTTACACAGTTAGAATTTACCCTTATCAATACGAAGTAACCGAAACAGGAGCAGCAGGTGGATACTTCAAAGATCAGAATACACTACAACATATAGAGAGCCCGTAATATCCCCAGTAATTGAGTTACCGACTGCGGAGAAAGAAATATAGCACGTACAAATGCCCGTATGCTTTATCCTAAATACGTTACCGGTTATTAATATATCCGAGTGTACACTATAAAAGTGCGTTATTTAATATAATTTTATCGGTAATTGTCTCGCAAATCATCAAATGAACCTCTTAAGGGTAAAATGTCCTCAATAGATAAGTAACTCCCAAGTGAGCTGGTTTCAAAGAGTCATTCTTCAAACTGAGTTGATTTATGTGACTCGCGAAAAATTAAAAACCTGTACTTTTGATATTCGTCGTGTAATCAACGCGAATGAGCTAATATTCTTCGGTTCATTCAAATACATAATACAGACGGGCAAAACGGTTCCCCACAGTAAGTAGTTCTGAACTGAGTATCTCACTATAGTAGTGAATAAGGAGGTACGCAATGTATATTTACAAAAAATTATTAACTCTAACAAAACGAACTCGCGAGATCAGATCAATGCTACTCCATACATCGGGAACGTGATATTTAGAATTAACTCTTAGAGAGTTGGTTTTTAAAACCTGTTCTTCTAGATGAACAGACTCACAAGAATCAAAAAGAGTTGTTACGCCAACCATTAGTCTTCAGAGAAAGTTCGTGTGTAAAATGAAATATCTTTAATTAAGTACTGGTTTTAAAAAGAAATAATAATAATAAGATATAAAAAATGAAAAAATGAAAAAAATAATAATGATAAACATAAAAAAAAAAAATAAAAAACAAAAATATTAAAAATAATAAAAAAAAAAGAAAAAATAATAGATATTTTTTTGTATATAAGTGTATTTGTGTATATATGTATATACGAATTTAAAATAATTAGTCAATAAAACATAGATCTTCTTGTCATTATTATTTAGAAATCATTAAATTCTTAACATGTAATTTTTATTATTCGATGATTACACTCCATTATTGTAATTTTCATATCAAAATAAATAAATCTTAACATTTTCTAAATAATAAAAATTAAATTTATGCTATTTACTTTAATATCCTCTTAATTTAACCGTAATTTATATACTTATCGGTTAGATTTACTATGTAAATTTCGCAGTTTACGATGAAATTGTTCTTTTTTCATTTTAAAATTACCAATACATAAACCGCCTTATTTTTTATCGGACGATTAATCCATAATTTCCGTATCTAAACATTAAATTTTAACATTTGCTAAATCATAAAAATTAAATTTACACGATATTTACTCTAATATCATTAAGATGTATTAGCTTAATAATCCGTTTAAATCGTAATAAATCGCTTGAATAAGTAGCCTAACTATTTTCCGTTCTTCAGATTTGATTATAGAAAATTATATCGAATTTGCGCTATAGCAATTTCGTTTTAAATCGTTTAATATTTAATTATCTAATTTTACGAGTGTGTATAATTATTAAAATGAGGTATAACGAAGGATCGTCTGACGACCATCGTATCGATTTTTTTTAAAGTTAAACGGCTACATTCGGTATTATTATCATTTTATAATTTTATACTTCAGAATTCAGTTGAACATTTTTAATTTGAATGTGCTTTTACTACCGAAGATGTTCGAAGAATTTGCAGTTTTTATGGCTCGCTTGTGAATGATCAAATAGTAATAAATAACTCGGTGGGTTTAAATATTCGTAATATTAGGTCGTTGAATCGTTATGTTGATATCGCTTATCATAGACGTATAAGTTTAAGTTAAATAACGTTGTGACTAATCTAATGTATCGCAGCTAAATAACAAATATACAGATACTCCAGAAAAACAAAAATTTATACAGATTTTTGCCCTTGGGTATAGGTGTGTGATACTTACGTGTACATATGTGTGAAAAAGTTATATAATATTTAAAATACATAATTCTCTCGTGGGTTTTTCTAATTCTTCTAGTTGAGCCTTACTAAAAGGAGAGCTAGAAGAATTAGGAAAACCCGAACGGCTCACGGGAAAATTATCCTTGAAATCAGGCTCAAAGATCGCAATATGGTTATATAGACTAGGGAATAGGTTGGTAGACACAGAGGAGCGGATCGCCGGGCTAAAATGGAAATAGAACTGACATTTGGCGAGACGAGAGGATAAAAGACGAACTAGGCGGATATTACAAAAGTGGTCAATTGGCAGCTGGCGTCCGCGAGGTAGGCCTATGGATAGGTGGCGAGATGATGCTGTTAAATGGACAGGAATCAATTGAATTCGAGTCGCACAAGATAGGAGTAGTTGAAAAAGTTTGTGGAATGCCTCCATCCAGCAATGGGTTGATATAGGCATATCGTGATATATATATATATATATATATATATAGATAGATACGCGTAATGCGCAATATATTTATGTTTCAACCCGTTTTGAACGTTTCTCAAGTGGTATATATAACGGATATGCATTACGAAGTCGTAAATTACGTTAAAGCACGTCGGTTAGTTCGCAAGACGGTTTTTGAAGATAACTGGTTGAAAATAAGATTTTTACACCATTTTTCAAAGTACCCGCGCAAAGTGTACTCCAGAGTTTCATCGTGCGCCAAAAACCGTCTATATAGAATTTATGCTATTTCCAAGTACCATCTATATAAATAAATACGTTAGCAATAAAATCGCGTCTAATTTTCGCCATAATTTTTTTTAAGTATCTACTCACTCTTATGTCACACGTACATACATACATGTGTAGTGCACGTGTTTGTGTTTATGCATATATATATATATACATATATATATATATATACATACATATATATATATACATACATATATATATATATATATATATATATATATATATATATATATATATATATATATATATTCATCGCGTAAAGTACCTTTATACGATTTAACAAATTTTTTTTAGATATTTCCACCGTACTTGTAATATGTATGCACTTTCATTCTTTCGATTGCTTAATAATTTACGTCGGGCATAGCGATATTTTAACGTTACAGTCAGTCCGATTTATAAATAATAATAGTTTCTGGATTTCTAACTAAAGTTTCACCTGCGTTTAAAATTTCGAATTGGCGAATAATTCGTAGAAAAATAATATTAGAAAATTGTTCATTCTTCGGCCCGTCATAAAGTATTCGTCATCATCATCATGGTGCTATTTACCGAACGTCGGTTAATATTTTTCCAATTTGTTTTGTCTATCTGATTCATTTCGGAACAGTTCAATTGTGTTTACCTTATACCACTGCGCTAAACCATGTTATCTTCCCTTGTATAACAATATGTAATTATATCGTTTCGGGTGGCGCATTATGTATCCAAAATATTTCAGTTTTCGATATTTGACTTTTTTTACCATTTCCATGTTCTTATTTAAACGACAGTTTATCTTGTCGGTCCGTTTTACTTTAAGAATTCTGCGATATAGTCACATTTCGAATGCATCCATTTTTTTCTCTAACCTCTTATTTTTATCGCCATACAGCAGTACTCAGAATACATAATATTTTACCAGCCTTTTAGCTTTAATTCAATGCTTACGTTTTTACTACATAATATATAAGCCTAAAAAATCTATTTTTTATTTCATTGCTTGCATACCATTGTTCAGTTATATTACTACCCAGCTACTCGATATTTCCTGTTTCACCTATTGTTCCTCCAGGCTTTTTTTTCTATTTATTACTATGTATTGTGTTTTGGGAATATTTAGATGCAATCCATATTCTTTGCATAATTTGTACGATAAAATTAAAAAAAAAATATCTTATATTTTAATATACGTGCGAGGGTGTATATGTGCATGTGTACGATTTAATTATGTTCGACTATTATATGTATATATATATATATATATATATATATATATATATATATATATACAGGCACATATATATATATGTGTTTGTGTGCATAAGATTTTGTGTATTTATATAAATTAATTTCCTGGGAAGACCTCGCTTGTTGGTCAGATCAATGAGCTTCAATTGTTATCTAATTCGAGTACTTTATATACTGCATCTCTAAAATATTTAGGAATAATTATTGATCCAAAACTATCGTTCACCCCATTTACAATATATTTCGACAAACTGTATGGATATTTATAATAAATTGTTGCGTTTACAGAGAAATGCTTGGGATTTATCCTTTAGAGAACGTTCGATTTTATATAAAAGCCTCATTCAGGCCCATTTTGGGTATGGTGCGACCATATATGTTAATAAAAGAATTCCTGATCTGGCCAACAAAGAGCAAAGGATATTTCTACTTATAATGGCTTCCTTATACCGGACCACACCAACATCTGCCGCTTGTGTTATCTGTGGAGGTCCTGCCACTGGATTTATTTCTTGTGGCTCTCACGGGTGAGCACAGGCTCAGAGGGGCGTGTTACAGAGTTTAAACACTCTAACCTGCTGAAGAATATTTCGATTCTGTGTGTAATATAAAATTTAAAAAACATATCGCCTTTCTGCTGATTGCGAAGTGGCAAGGCAGGTGGGATGTAGCTGAATTTGCGGTTAAAAATGTTAAGATTCGACATCAACTTCTACATTACTCAGGTGTTGACGGGTCATTGCAGGTTTGGTTCTTATCTTCATCCGGTTTGCTAGTGATCCTGTCTGCACCTGTTGTACGGTAGGTGAGGTTGATGATATTTATCATACTATGTTCGTTTACCCTGCATTCACTGCCCTTAGACATAAGTATGGTATTGACTGCACAGATGTATATCCTCTTAGTAGGAAAGTTGGAAGTTTCCTTTTGCTGGCTGAGCAGGTCATGCGATTAAAATTAAGTAGTATTGCAATTAACGCTTAAATCAACAGTGACCCTCTTATAACATCACAGTGTTTTGCAGTTTTTTTATAGTGTGGTCAATTGACCTTTGTTTCTTGTACTTATTTATTTCAATATCTAATTATATTTTATATTTAGCTATTTTAACCCTAGAACACTAATATACGCTATTTTGACGTGTACCGCCATTTTTTAAATACATCTACCGGCCCCCCCTTCTTCAACGCCGAAACTCTCCTTCTAGAAGTGCTTCCAACAATCAGTTGTGTCTTAGACGTGGTAACCAGTTCATGTGTAGATAGTGTATTTGTTTTTATAATACAGTTCTTTTAAAGCGGTACCACGCTTATTTTACGTATATTAGTAACTATAGAAAAATTTTGTACGTAAGTATTACGTATTTTTATTAATACTGCAACATTTCACGGGCGTAATTTATATTATTAATAACAGACGAGTAGAAAATTGTATTATTTATCTTTATTGTTTTAGCATTAAAATTATTTTCCACTTTTTATCTATATATTTTCCTTATTCTTTCATATTACAGAGTAGATATGGCTTCCAATTCTAACAAACTACTAAATGTGCATCAAATATTGAATATACTAGATGAATGTGATAATGAAGAAAGTGGGAAAGAAGATAATCTTGACATAGATAGTGAAGACGAATCCTTATTTGGCGATGACACGGACAATGATCCTGACTTTTTGTTGCTAGTGATGCGAGTGATTAAGATGCTAATGATCTCAACACTAAAACTGTGAACAAAATTCAAGATGCAGAGAGGCTGGTTGCTCAACCAGCTGCCTCTAAAAAGAAGAAGAAAGGTAAAAGTCGAAACCTTCTGAAAACACATCATCAAATGATACAACTGCAACTGATCGGAGAGATCAAAAGAGACAAGCAGATCCAGCTGATATCGAATTTGATCAGCTTTTAGTAAACATTGAGCAAGAAAAGTTATATGGTAAAAGTGGATATGAATGGATTACGAAGAAACCACTTCAAACTGGAAAAACACCTAGTAAAAATGTAGTTCATATTCGACCTGGACCGACGAAAAATACGGATGTTGATCCCTTGGAATGTTTTAGTCTTTTTTTCAGTGATAACATTCTGTTAATTATTTTACAAAATACGAACAAAGAAATTGAATTTCAAATACAGAATTATTCTAAAATAAATTCCACTTTATCTGATGTATCCATGAAGGAGTTAAAAGCTTTAATAGGTTTACTAATCTTTTCGGGCGCTATGAAGGACAATCACCTACCTACGCAAATGATGTTTGATGAATTATTCTGTGGCTGTAGGTACAGGGCCACTATGTCTAGAGAGAAATTTAACTTCCTTATCAACTGCCTGAGGTTTGATGATAAAAAAACCAGGAAGGAAAGGAAAAAAGAAAACAAGTTGGCTCCAGTGAAAGAAATTTGGGATAAGGTAATTCAGAATTGCAAAGACAATTATAAGCCAGGTTCTTACTGCACTATTGATGAACAACTTGTAGGTTTTCGTGGTCGATGTCCGTTTCGTGTTTATATGAGCAGTAAACCAAACCGACATGGCATTAAAATTATAATGCTATGCGACAGCGGTACTAATTATATGGTTGATGCAATTGTACAGCTTGGTAAAGGATCTGTGCCAAAAGGAGAGGTGGCTGCTGAATACTATGTCAAGCAAATTATTGGAACAATCAAAGGATCAAACAGAAATCTAACAATGGATAATTGGTTCAATACTATTCCTTTTGCCGAGTTGTTACTAAAAGAATTCAAATTATCTTGTGTTGGGACCATCAAAAAAAATAAAACGGAAATACCGGCTGAATTTGTTGAAGCAAAATACAAACAAAGAGGAGAAGGAACATCAATGTTCCTTTTTTCTAGCAAATTCGATTTAGTAGCCGTCTCTTTCAAACCAAGGAAAAAAAATTAAATTGTTACCCTGATATCAACAATGCATGATGGCCCTTCTATTCGATCCAGTTTGAGGAAACCAGAAATCATATAATACTACAAAAAGCGGAGTGGATACGTCGGATCAAATGTGCCAGTCCATGAATTGTGGGAGGAAGACTAAACGGTGGCCTTTATGTTTTTTTTTTCAATATGATAAATTTGACAGCAATAAACAGCTATATTATATACACGCATCGATTTTTTAGAAAGAGGAAATCGGTCAATGAACGCGTAAAAACAAGGATAGAATTCATGATAGAGCTGCATAAACAGTTGGTAACGCCTTGGCAACAAGAAAGAGCCACCCGTCCATGTGTTGGCATTTCCATAGAATTACAAAATGTTATTCAAAAAGCTCTTGGAAACACTAAAAATGAGACAATATCAATAACTCCACAGCCCCCACACAACCTGGACCACGAAAGTATTGTTCCTTTTGCAATTACAAAAAGAAAAGGATGACTACAAACTACTGCAGCAAATGCAATCGGCCTATCTGTGACGAGCATCACATCAAAATTTGCCCTACTTGTTAAGCGATACATTTTCAAAAATTTTGTTTTTTATGGTACTTGTATAAATTTAGTGAAACTTTTGAAAACAATAAATTGTTCGAAAACATTATAATCATATTTTATAATTTTTGTTGCTTGATGTTAATAAATTTTGTATAACAAGTGAATGTTTCTGCCTTAAAAATAAAATGTACGATAAAATGTACGTCAATTTTGTGTATATTATTAAAATAAAGACGTTATCAATAATGTTAGTGTTCTAGGGTTAATATTTAAATTTAACTATTTTTACAAATTTGTCATAACAATTTTTTATTATGATCATTAAGGTTTTTTTTTAATATAAGATAATATTTAGTTTTTCTATTATTTTATTTAGGTATGAGTAATACCTTTTAAGTTTTAAGTTACATTATAAAATATTCTTGTTATAAGATTTTATTTTATTGTGCCTTTTTTTGTTCTTTGGATTTAAGATAATATCAAGTTACATTGTAAAGTCATTTTGTTATAAAATTTTATTTTATTTTTGCTATTATATATATATATATTAAAAACCTCGTTAAATCATCCCTTTTTCCATCGCAATAAGTTAATTTTAAGTGCGGAGGTCTCTTCATTCGCGCCGAGACCTTCACCATATTATTTAAACTCCTTTTTTTATGTGTGTTTTATAGAGAGAGGGGGTTTTTAGTGGGTAAAAATCCTACACACTGATTTTGGCTCTCTTGCAGTGCATGCTTGAATGCGCTGCATTAATAAAAACTAAATTTCTTTATTATATCAGTGTCTTTCGAATATTTTCCCCCTCCCGCTTAAAAAAAAATTAGCGCCTACATTGTAATCGATGACTAACCATTTGAGATCATTTCACATAAACTCTAGTTTCCTCCTATTTTTTAGAAACAAATTTCTCTTCGGTATGTGACACAAATAGTCTTTGTGTCGCTCAGAAGAACGATCAAAAAGGAATTTTTTCGGAAGTCTATCATCGTTCATTCACATGCCCAGTCCATCTCAAACTGTTGTTATAAAGCAGAATTTCAATAGACTTTTAGTTAGCCAGCACTAAGATTTCGTAATTCGTCACTCGATCTTGCAAACGAACATGCAGTAACTTGAGCAGTGCTCTCTGAGGAAATCTTCCAACAAACGTATGTTCCTTTTATATGGGGCCCATATTTCTAAGCCATCAAGGAGCGTAGATGAAACAATGGACTTATATACATTATTAGTTTTGTCGTTATTAAACAACCTTCTATCAAACTTACTTATTGCTACCCAGGCAGCTTGTCTCGGTGTCTATTTCGACCTTTACCGCGTAACAACTTGCTAATTATTTCTAGTGAACTTCTTACTCTAGTACAGTCTAACCACCCATTTTAACGAATTCGCTCTTCCAAATTCGTCGTTAAACTTATTCGAGACTATTAATGATCGATGTTTTTTTTCTTTAGCGAATTCCGGTGTTAGTATTTCTTAAATTTTACTCTAGTAAATTTTTAATTTATAATCGAAATACTACTCGCGTATTTAGCGACTGTTGATGATGAACGAATAGCTATCGTTTGCACGAGTTTACATCACATTGGAATGGGAGGAAAAGATAAACATTAAGTTTCCTTTATAGCGCTATCCGCTATTGCGAAACTTATTTCCGATATTTAATGGCAACAGTTTGTTTCTCGTGTTTTTTCTTCTACCATCATCTGTTTAATAATAATAAAAAATATTAAATAATAATCATAAAATAATAGTTATTAAACTTTTAAAATTGCAATCTGTTATCTTCGTAAATATTTCGCTATTTACGCAATTTTAATTTCTCCGTTAGCGTTTTACGTCAGTAATGGAACTTTAGGATGATTATTATTCGATGTTATCAACTGATTCATCATTATTATCATGCCGATCGTATGATCGTATGCTCGATATCGATCGTCGTGACCCATTTTAGAATTTTGAAGAAAGTTTTCTCCATTCATTTTCTGTCCTCAACTTAGCGCCTAATATTTAAAATCGTCTGTATGCCAGTTATCTTTACAAGTTAGCCGATAAAGCCTGTTTTTGTGGACGGTCTGTCTATCGTTACACTTTTCCCTAGGATGACAAGTTTTTCTACGTTAATAATAAGATGTCTCAGAAAACTTTCAACATTCTCTTATAAATCAATATCTAACATTCGCCGAATTGACGTTTGTTTTGGACCGTGAACTTCTTAATATTATTCTATATGTCGCTATCTTCGTCGTTTCAAGTCTTCATACGTCGTCTTGGTAGCCTAGTGGCTAGAGAGCACAGATTTCTATACGGAAGGTACCGAGTTCGAATACTAGCGCGTTTTTTTATTATTAGATCAATCGATAATTGGCTAGCTAAAACAAATGTGCCCGTGTCTCACCGTATAATAACTTTTAGTAATTTTAACAATAAAGTGATGATAAAAATAAGCCAACGAAGTAGATGTATCGAGACAAAATTTTAGCTTTTAAAAATTTTATCGAGGTTTTTTTTGTTCATTGTAAAGCACCATTAAGAATGGTGATGAATAAAGTAATAAAAATATTATTAATCTAACGTCTCCATTGAGACGATTAGATTCTCAGTGACAGTATCATAGAAGTTGGAGATTTGAATTATTGGGTTATTTTATTATTATAGCACTACATAAGTTTATTATTCAAATTTTATCCAAATTATTTAAAATCGTATACTCTTCTCATTTGAACTATTTCAAATTATTGAAACAGCATCTCTATACCATGCACTCGTTTTCAATCGTCTTGTAGGATTGTCACGGAGTATAGATAAATGCATTCTGCGGACACGTGCGTTAATATTAAATTGTAATTTATCAAATATAAACTTTATTGACATGTGGTATATTTAGGCCATTATGAAGGATTAAATTTTGGTGCAGATGTGGATGATACGAAGTATTTCCAACTGTTGTCGCTGTATTAAGCAATATGCTTTTACAGGAACCAAGCTGCAATATATCATGAAAATATAGGTCTGATACGAACCGTCTAAATAAAATACGCTAGTTTATCCAATACGCCATATACAAAGTACTTGACTATCTCAAAAATAAAAAACAAAGAAAATTTATAGTAATGACAGATTTCATACCTGCAATACAGTCATTGATTGCTATTAATACAAAACAAGACAATATTGTCGCTAAAATAAAAACCATACATGGAAAATACAGAGTAACAAATTAACAAATAGTAGATAATGCAGCAAAATTGGAAACAAATGTCAAAATAGATAATATTAATAGACAATATCCCACAATTAAAAATAATGAAATATGAACAAATGCAAGAAAAATATGATAAACAAAAAGAAATAGGAAAACCATACCATATTCAGACAAAAATATTGAAAACCCCATGGTTTTAGAATAGTTTAATACAGTATAGCAAAAACTTTTTCACAACAATTATCCGATTAATAATAGGACATAATACTGTACATCTATCTCGAATACACATAATTCAAAATAGTCTATGCGATAAATGTTAAGAGGATATCAACCATATCATATGGAAATGCGAGAAGTACAAACAAAATCGAAATAATATGATACGGGAATTATTAAAATACAAACACACACTCTATTTAAATATAGAATCAATAGTAAATGATCTAAACAACGAAGAACCGGTCAAAATCCTAGATAAGTTTATAGTCCAGAATAACATATAAACCAACTATTATAGCTTAAAACATGAAAACCAACGTAGCATACATGGCCAAAGCGACCAATTATACAGTCCAAAAAATAAAACAAACATGCAGTTCCATATAATTTAATTCCGTATTTCCAGAAATGATTACTTATTATTCTTAACGTTATGAAGTTTATTAAACGTAATTAACCTAATTAGAAATATTGCAATGAATATGATCAAGATGCTTATAGAATTATAATCTATAATTACACCCGAGTATTTAAAATTAGTAGTAAATGTAAGCGTATAAAGCTTTAATGTAATATTTTGATTTAAGTAGATCAGTCAATGTAAGCTGTTTTTAACGAATGATTCTATTAAGTCTACTCTGCAGTTTATAATTATTATAACTAGAAATTAACAATATATCATCGTATTCGCAATTAAAAATAAATAATATATGTACTAGATATTAAACTAAATAACCAAAACAATTCTTCGAGGAACACCACTTACTTGTATACATAGAACTATTAACGGTAACTATAAGCTATGTCGATTTATGGAATATTTACACAGGATATTAAAGAACCGTCTACTGCTTCTTAGATGAACTGCGCATAATTTTCGACGTATTTATATTAAATAAATATTTTAGAAATTTGAAAAAAAAATTCACGTAAACCGGAAAATAAAAAAAATTTTGTTAGCGTTTAAAATTTCACGTACCATATATCATATCGTGACAAAAAGATATGCGAAGATTTTCAATTCTAAAAGATTGTAAATTTTTACGATTTAAATCGTATCCTATATAATTATTTTAAGATACAGCGCGATTTAAGAAATACATTTTACGTTTCAATTCAGTAATAAGAAAAGTAAATCAAAATTCGAAAGTCGATTAATAAAAACGACTACTCGTTAAATAATGTAAAATATCAATAGAAATAAACGAACAAGATAAAAACGGCCAGACAATGTGGCGCCGTTAAATTGCGCTACCTAAAATAACTTAACTAACGAGTATGTGTAAATACGTTTGTACGCGGATATTTTTTGAACGGGTGTTGTGTGTGTGCGAGCAACGGAGAAAAATTATTAGACTTTTTGTTTGTACCGTTTTTATGACGAGTTTGATATTATCGATTGAATTTTTTTTGACTTTTACGACAAAACTCGGGTAAAAAAATAAAAACAAAACGAAGGAGGAATTTTAAACATTTATATTTATGAGAGGAAAAATCCAAAAAGGAAATTTTTATATTTGAGCAAATACGACGAAAGACGAATACGAATTCGAATTCGAGAAAAAATATAACTTGTCGTCTTGTAAGTAATTAACATGCACACGATTATTCCGGCATTCATATATATATATATCACGTACATAAACACTTTTGTCTTGGAACAAGATGAATGCGTCGGTGAGTAATTATTTACACGAAATTGGTCCATCTGGCTTTTATTAAAAACAACTAATTCGAACTTTCGTACAACCTTTGAAGGAAAAAAAATTAGACGACATTACATATTTACTTTAGTATATATATATATATATATATATATATATATATATATATATATATATATATATTTATGTGTGCGTGGGCGGAAGTTGCCAAAAACTTCAAATAATTCGCAAACGCAATTAGCGATAATAATGAACTAGATGAAGAGATCAAATATAGAATAAAAAATGCAGCAATCGCCTACAACAAGTTGACGCAACGTGTATTTAGGAATAAAAATTTACAAATTAATAGGAAACTAAATGTTTACAGAGCACTAGTATTACGAACCATGTTGTATAGGTGTGAGACGTGACCAATCGGAAGCGGTTAAATTAAAAAATAACTAGTTGAAATATGTCAGATGAGATTGCTCAGAAAAATCCTAAGAATAACGTGGAGAGATAAGATTTCAAAAATGACAAACTGTAATAAAGTAGAACAATATTTAACTAAAGCTGGGCTATGATCGGTTGACCAAGTTATCGGAGTGGATAATAATCGCATACTGAAACGAGTATTATATTACACACCGGTTAAAAATGTTGTGGAAGACAAAAATTAAGATTTAAGGATGTGTTATCAAACTCTTTCAAAAAGAACGATATCAATAATAAGACTGGGGACAAATGGGCAATGAACATAGCTGAATAGAAAAAAATCACCGAAGATACCGCAAGCTTAGCAGGTGTTTACACCGCCAGAAATCGCACAAAAGGGCAGGACGAAAGAACATAGTAGATCAGTATGAATGTGCGCACGTTGCAGCTATATATCTAATTATAAAATTGAATTCATATCACATATAATAATCGGACATTACACTATTTAACAGAAAAGGATATCATTAGAAAGGACACTCATACTCGGCAACGAGTGAGTTAGAATAATAATAATTCTATAAATGTTTGACTAAGTAAAGGGTTTTGTGAATTTCCAGAACGAATTGAGATAGTTTAGTAACCGAGCTGTTGAAGTAATCGTTTTTATGTTTTACTGAGTGGGGTTGGGGGGGAAACTGTACAAATTTGGTTAAATAGTTTTATCGTTTGTACTAGGTAGTATTTCCGACGATGTACAGACATCTTGAACGATATTTAAGTTTTATGGTATGTACGATATGCAGTCGGATAATATAAGTAGCTCTCCCATATTTAGGTACAGCAGCTTGAAAAGGATCTGTAAGAATATTATTTAAAATAACTATCACACGTATTGACGAAGAACGTATTTCTATCTAATTGGATCCTACGGTTGATAAAATGTTGAAATTTATACCAGTCGACTTTAGAGTAACTATAACGTAATTGCTGCAGCGTTGTGAATTTTCTCTCAGTGAGATAATTAGAATTGGATTGTGGTTAGAACATAGAAAATTGATGGAAATGGGTAAGGTTATATGGTTCAAGTTTTTAACTACCGTAATATATAGAACACTATTGTTATATTTCGAATTTCCTGTGAAGTAGGTTGGCACTCGAGGTGCTATAATGCGTGAGTTTGCCTGTTGCGATAAATTAAATTAAATGTTGCCAGCCTGATTGATGCGGAAACAATTCCGGATAGTGTACTTAAAATTAAAATTTCCAGGTAAAATTACTTTGTTCTTATTACCACTTAATGTGAGTACGTTCTGTTTGTAAACTTCAAGAAGTTCAGGTGGCCTGTATATATTACACAGATATAAATGTTATCGTTTAAGCAACCAACACTTTTACCGTCGCGCACTTGATGTAAACAACAATGCCCACAGCTTACGGACAATTTAACTTAAGGATATTTAAGCTTTGGTGATTAAATTTCTTATTGATAATGCGGACAAGAACGCCACTATTTCAAAGCTATAACTTTCCTGCGTACTGTGAAATTAGGGAAATTAGGGAAATTGGGTTTGAATCTTTGAATGAAATGCAAGTAGAGTAAATAGCGCCTAAAGACAAATGACGATGAACATTTTAAATTTTATATATTTGATCTAAATGTACCTAAAGAACGTGAAAAATACAAATGAAATATTCCATAAGCAAGCGGACGTATACCTTAAGGTTTGTCCCAAATCGACTTAATTAAACTAATTCATTTAACAACGTTAGAGCGGACGAATTGAATATGTTTTTCTCAACTAAATCTGTATAAGATCTCGAGTTTTACGGAATAAGTCCACTACACCGTTTAAGTAAATCGAACAATCAAAAATCGGAGGTTATTGTATTAGTACGAGATAGACGTTTAATCAAAAGAAGATCAGATAAATACAACTTGAGGGTGTCGCATCGTTTCAGTTATTCATAGCAAAGCTATTTCGTCAGCATATGATGCATTTCACTCCCGTAATCGGCTGTAAACTGAAATGTTTAAAGAAGTATATATTTAAAAAAATTAACGAAGAAAATTTAACCTTGTTTAAAGCACGGGTGTACAATTCTGAAAGCAGGATGTCTAAAGATGAAAAAAAGGGTTCGAAGAACAACCTAAAGAGAAAGGTTTATTATGTAGGAGGGTAGTTAATTTAGCGGGGGTCAAAAGCCCTTTTTAATTTCTAAAAACGAGGGAACAAATATTTTTTTAATGTTTCGACACTTATACATACATGATCCTTTTTACCAATGTAACTCAAATGCTCAAACTCATATATATAAATAATTGTCGCGGTCACGTAATTGCTAGAATGCTCGACTGTCAACTCGATGGTCATGGCGGTCCTGTAATAAGTAATGTCCGAATCGCAAATCTGCTGATAAGTATACTTCCACCACGCTTAATGGTTTTAAAAACAGCGGAAATTTAGGAATATACGGTTGTAATTGATAGTACTGAATGAGAGGCGGCTGTTGTATATTTTTCAAATATTTAAATAACGCAGTTAACACGCGTGATAAATTTAACGGTATATCTTTTCTGTCTTTCAAATTATCTTTAACGTACGCTCGCCTTTTTCGGTGGCAGGCTGCAAGCTCAAAGGTAAAATTTATGAAAACCGTTTAAGAAAATTGGACGGTAAAGCGGAATTTAAAGAATTTTTTGTACAAAGCAAACGTCAATTACCAGAATAAACTTCGCGGTCTTTTCAATTATAGACACTATTTTATTTTTTATAAATTTCGGTTGACTTACAACAACCCGTTGCCCGGTGTTGGATAAATAGCTGATAAATTTTTAAATGAAACTCCAAAAACTTTCGTTATTCTAGATAGTCTATCATTTTCGTTTTAAATTTTTGTTCTTAATTTTTAATATTACCTCTAACGTTTATTCGAATTTAATTTTATTTTTTGTTTTAATTTTAAATTTTTAAAATTTGTCCCTCTTTGGAAGTAGCATATACAGAAATCATGCTAAATGATTTCCCTGACTGTTCTGCTCGCGCTGTATAGCACATTGCATCCTGCGTTTACATATTGTATGGTATCTGTTAATCGATGGGACGCGGCCCGTATCACGTCCCCGTCGTGCCTTATATTTATGAGCAGCTAAGAAGCTGCACGAATCAAATAAATGCACTGGTTACACACATAGAGAAAGGATACCAGATGAATAAGAAAACCGGAGTGGTTTTCATTGACCTTTCAATATAACACAGTCTGGAGGAAGGGGTTGTTAGCCAAATTCTTGGAAACCATTCCCTGTCAGAAGATGTATGCCCTTTTAAATGAAATGATAAGCAACGGAACATTTACTGTAATCTTGCAAGGGGAAGAAAGTAAGAAAGATATCTGAAAAGTGGGCTTCCTCAAGGATCAGTTCTGACCCCACTACTTTTTAATTTGTATATTTCAGAGCTACCCACCACGAAAGCCAGGAAATTCTATACAAGATAGGAGCATAAATGAAGTAGAATAAAATCTGGAACAAGATTTAAGTATCATGGTGGAATATTTCACAAGTTGGGGACTTAAATTAAATCCAAACACGACTGTTACTTCATGTTTTCATCTCAATATCCGACTTGCAAAGATGAAGTTAAACATCATGCTCAATGGCGACGTTTTAAAATATGAGGAAAATCCAAGGTATCTCGGAATAGTCTTGGATCGTCAACTTACATTCCGCAGACACCTGGAGGGCACTGCAACCTGTATAAGTTAGCGGGAACTACATGGGGAGCAAGCACAACGGTACTTTGAACATCAGCTTTGTCCTTGGCATTTTCAGATGTAAAGAAGGTGGATGTAGAACTAAACACAACTATGAGGATAATCTCAGGAACACTAAAATCTAGCCCCACAGAATGGCTTCCACTATTGTGTAATATTATGCCACCACTTATAAGAAGAGAAGCAGCCACAAAAACTGAATGGTCAAAGTACCTAACAGTAGCTGGTATGCCTATAAATCAAGATATAAGCGCACACAAACGACTTAAATCGAGGAAGCCAGCCTATGAAGAAGCTAAAGAGTTTATTGAAAAATGTATCTCAGCAGAAGATAATTGGTCCCAACTGTGGACCAGAAAAGATATAAATCATCATAAATTGATCCCCGATCCAAACAAAAGACCCCCAGGATTCGATGTACCAAGGAAACAATAGGTTAAATTGAACCGTTTGAGGACCCAACATGGTAGAAATAACTACATGTTAAAGAAATGGGGACTTAAAGACAGTAGCAGCTGCGACTGCGGAGCAGCTTCCCAAACAATGGATCATATCATGAATAAGTGTCCAACGCGAGCATTAGCTGGCGGATGGAAGTCAGAGAACTTACAAGTACAGCCAAGGATTGGATAAAAAAAACTTGGACATAGAATTTTTACAGATAGCTCGAAGACATACGCTTAATAATAATAATGTTAATCGATAATCGTTTTTTAATTATTCATAAAGTTCAAATCACTGGTAAAATCAAACTATTTTTTCACTATTTATTTATATTATATTATGTATATTATTTATTAGTTTATTATACATATATGTTTATTCTACAATATCTGCATACTTATGTAATTATTATATTTTATATAAGTTATTAACATTCACACTACTACACACCCACTTTCATAGACGCGTGTTGTTCTCGTCCTTCTTATGACGGTGGCAACTATAACTATGCCGAATGAAACCATTCTACACAAACACACAAACGAAGAACGCAACGTAATAATGATGTCGGCGAGCAATTATTACAACTGGCAAAACTTATTCCTTGCGCAAACTCTGCTACGTATTCTTCTTCTGTTGCTGCTATCGTCGGTACGTCCGTAAACTTTTCTCACTCATCGGCCGCTCTACTAGCGACAAATAATATTGTCGTTAAAAGACAAACTCCATCCTGGAGTTATCGTTATTATTAATATCAATCGTCGTTCACATAAGTATACACGGTTCACACTATGCAATGCATCTTATCGTTATTCCTAATGTAAGCGCTATTAATGAAAGTAATTCCTTGAACATAGCGAGTTCAGTTAATATGTTGGAAATTCTTTTGTCGGGAACAAGCGCAAGAGGAACGAAAATCTGAACCCGGACGAATTTAAAAGAGAACAAAGCAGTCCGACTTTATAAGGTCTAAAAATAAGTTCACACTTCTAGCTGACCATACAGACAGTGATCCCATGATTAAAGTTGAGCATGAGAGCCAGATCGACCAATCTCCCTGAATTAAATAAAAATTTGGACAACCTAATTGGTACTAATAAATATATATTGAAAATTATAAATAAAAATACTATTAAAATCTCATCATTTATCCTCAACCGCTTGGTTGGTGAGCAATTTATGCGACTACTTATCTATGCATATTTTGTTGCATAGTGTAAGTAACGTTTATAATAATTAAACACACATACACACACCCGAGAAAACTGACTGTAATCGCTTCGTTGTCAGGGCGTGTTTTTGTAGTGTACTATATTATTACTAGCGTGCACATGGTGTTGTGCATGGTGGTTTTCAATTGCCTTCCACGCGAGAACATTACGGTTATTTATATTTTTATTTCCTAAATGATGATACTTTTGCCTCGTCGGTATTTTTTCGTATACGTGCTCTTAGCCGCTCGGCTATTTCGACGACTAAAATAACACAGCGTAGAAAACTATAGCCCCATAATAAAAATGTTAGAGATGACCTTCAGGCCGAGTACCACACGTATCAGATGAAACAGAGAAGAGCGTATCGAGTTGTGTTAAAAAAAATTCACCCGTCGGTTGACAAGGATAATGTAAAATTAGCGCTAGCTGATAAAGGTCACGTCGATAAGTGACTTATTCAATATTCAAGAAAAATCAACGAAAGAACAATTGCCTCTTTTCTTTGCAGACCTAGAACCAAATGATAACAATATTAGTATATTCCAAAATTGCGGTCATTGTTAAACACGAAAATAACAGACGAGGTGTTGTGCAATGTGTATGTTGTCAGCAGTATGGGCACTCTTGTTGTATGTTCTGTAAAAAACAGAAAAACACGACAAGATGTGTCAAATGCGGGAAATAACATTTAACGTCCAACTGCACTAAAGGCAGAGAGACTGATCCAACTTGCGCTTTACGCAATGGCAGTCATCCTGCAAACTATAAAGGTTGCACTGTATACTTGGAAATATGTAAAAGAAAACATGAACAAATAACCCGGTGAAATCAAAATAAAACTCGTGGCATTATGCTGCAAAAAATATATGTTGATTTTGGTGCATTTACAAATGAAATGAGAGGCACTGTGGGTGGCTACACTGGGACATCAGTAAAACAACAACAAACGTTCGGATTACATGCTTCGAGCATATCTTATGCAAAAGCAGTAAGTAGTGCTCGAAGAAAAAATTGTGAACAAACTCATTTTACGAATGTTACCACATATAATAAAAGTAACACTGAATACAGTCCTGGACGTGACCATCTATCAGCGTTACAGCAGTCATTCATACGCTTAGAAAATACGTTTACTACATCTTTTCGCATGGAGATTCTCGTGTCAAACATTAATTTCAAAATGAGCTCAATACAAATAGCTACATGGAATATAAACGGGTTGAAAAAATGTCAGTCCGAGCTTGAAATATTAATTTCAAGTCAAAAATTAGACGTGGTGTTACAATCACATACACACTTTACGTCGAAAAATCATTACGCTTTATGTAGTTACAACTTTTATCGAGCTGATCATCCATAAAACCCTGTGGGGCACAACAATTCTAATACGTAGTAATATGAATCCAGCTGTTTTCAGCTACCTCACCTTCAAGCAATATCTATCAAATTAATTGATAATACTGGTAAAAACTTAACAATCTCATCCATATGT
Organism: Coronaproctus castanopsis; assembly: GCA_032883995.1. NCBI lineage: Eukaryota > Metazoa > Arthropoda > Insecta > Hemiptera > Monophlebidae > Coronaproctus > Coronaproctus castanopsis. Next base: position 13,021,338 of record CM065052.1, on the reverse strand, counting down.
GATATAAAATTGCACACGTCCAACTTCATGATTTTTTCAATCCGTTAGGCAATAAATACACCGTAGGTGAAGTTATAATTTCAAACACACATTCCTTGGGTCGAATCTAACAAAAGAACGGGAATTAATTCAATGTGCATCAAAGTCAACAATGTCCTCTAATATTCGAGTCCTCGCACAGAAATAAAATACCGGATTTACTTGATTTTATCCTGTCAAGGCTGTGGGGTTCCACAGGGTTCAGTTTTAGGGGCCAATCCTTTTTCTCGTATACATATTAGGGTATCGTACTATTTGTGATCCCGTTCGATAATTATTTAAATTGTGCTTTACCATCATTCTTATTAGAGTACACAGATATTATAATATATTTGAAACTGACGTACGGTGACGGAATTTGAAATAAAATTGTAGTAAACGAAAAAGAACAACATAAAAAAATTCTCGAAAACGGTAACACTGGTCGGTCGGTCGAATAGCAGCAGCTACTTTGACGATATTTAGAAGATCTGCAACTAATAAATCTTTCCGGTTCGCCTTTGCAGACGAAAGAGAACTTATTCGCGCGAAATTTAATTAAATTTCGCCTTTAACCGTCGTCCTTGCAAAAGACAAATAACAAAGGATAAGTCCGTTTTACTCTCCCTTTATTCTCGTTATTCTTATTATCACTTTCCTTAATCATCAAATTATTATTGCGATTATTATTATGATTGTGAATATTATTATTATTAATATCATCATTATTAGCACTTCGTTGATGTTGATTTTTTTGCAAAAACTAGTCTAGAAAAGAACCTTTGCCTACTATCGAACAATGTAACAGAAGACCCTTCAACAAAGAAAACATTCTTCAATCCTTTCGTTGAATTTAATCCTTTATAAGTATTATACATGTTATACATACACACACACACACACAATAAATATGTATATATACTGTTAATGTCCATTCCCCTTCCAACGGAGATTTCTGTATTGGACAGCTTTTGGCGGCATAATAGGAAACCGCTTGAAAATGTAGTTATTTTCCAAAATGGCTTGTACTGTTACGTGATTTATTTTCAGGGGTGCGTTTTTCTTTCTTTCATTCTTTCGTAAACGTTGGACGTTTACATGTCGGCACAAACAGCCTAAACAGTAATTCCACTTTGTATATTATAAATTTGAGTATGTATTTATATATATATATATATATATATATATATATATCTTCTTATATTCCTCAATATTTCGATTGGTGGTCGACAAGAAAAGCAAAACACCTTAACGCTCTGCTTCAAAGCCTGGATTTCTGTCCTAGTACGGATAGTCGCACATTTGGCACTAATTACTCCTTCAAATATCTAGCGTCAGTTGCTGGCTAGGTGGCATAGAACGTCGGTATTTGTACTTTTCACCATTGAAACCTTGGAAATATAATGAAGTAGGTTGCCGTTACTTTCCTCGTGGACGTTTTATAGCAGATCCAGTAATATACGCTCCGCGTTCGGTAAATATCTATTTACAGATGTTTCTGAGCATGATATTCGCCACTCGCAAACAGTACCGATAGCGCTACTTTCACTATCAAGAGACTGGTGTGTGCGTCTATCTACGCTAACGGCATATTATGATTGCCTTGTACGCTACTTTACACTGTACAACAGAATATGTATGGATAAGTAGTCGCCTACCTCCGATACGGAGACGGCGTTTAATAATGATGATGATAATTGTTGTTATTGTTATTATTAACGTGACCAGCTTATTTAAAAGACGAGAAAAGGTAAAGTTAGACAGACTAATTAAGATCTGCCTGAATCGCCGTCAAGTCCATTTATTTACATTAATGAGAATTTGACGGCAAGAAATGCTAAGCTACTCTTAGCGGCGAAGAACTTGAAAACTGACGGTTTCCAGCACGTGTGGTCTGAATAGGGGAGGGGGGATTTTCGTCCGTAGAAACGATAGTTCTCAAATTATTTATGGACCTTGTAACGGATAATGAGTTTCAGTTGTGACTATATTATATAAGATACATGTTATTGTGCAAACGGCTGAAAAGCAAGAAGCGGTGCTGCTATGCACTTCCAATTACCTGAATGGGGTAAGCTGTTCTCGGGGAATTATTATATAGTACAGTTTTCTTCTTGAAGGAATTGTCTGATTAATATACATTTTCATTCCTATTCCACTTCAATTTTCTCTCCCCTTTCCTTCATTCTTTCCTTTTCATGATCGCTATAAAAAAAAACAAAAAAAAAAAAAAAACGATACTATAAAAAATTTCCTTAGCGGTAATAAACGCGAAAACAAATCAATTAACCATATTTTTCGCGAAGAAGCGGTAAGTGTGTAAATGTAAAAGTGTTTTTAAGAAAATTAAAAGAAAACTTGAAATAATAAAAGCTCCCGAAAAGTAAATTTAAACGGTCGATCGTTGGTAGTACAAAACCGTACGACTAAGTTTTAAGCGCGGTGAAGAAAAAATAACAAACGTGAACTAAAAACTAAAAAAGAGGAAAGGATAACTTTTCATTCGAGCTTTAAATAACTTTCGGTGTCTAGTAAGTTGCGTTGTTGAACTTTCGATTGCAATTCGAACCGATTAAAGTATAAGCTATAAAGTTCGCAATTCTTAAAAGTCGTCGGAATGATACGGATTATCTAAAACGGTAATAAGCCGATAAAACAATCCGAGAGATTTTTCTTAGATTTAAAACTGTTTCGGTGAGCTAGTACCTAAGGAAAATTTAGATTCGTTGGCGAGCGAGAGAAAAATAATTTCTAGTCAACCCATCTCATCCCACCCTATCAGCCATATCCCAATCGCTTAGGTTAGAAATTTTTCAAAAAGAAAAAACCCAACCAAGATGACGTTCCGTAACTTTCAATATTACGGTATCAGAGCTTTTTAAGTCGCTCTTTCTTATCGCGTGGAAATCTAAATGTAATAAATTAATCTTAAAATCGAAATCCAGTTTATTTTGAATTAGAAACATATTTTATAAACTAAATAATCAAATCATTCCGCTAATGCGCAAAGTCGCGCGAGCAGTGAATTAAAACAATACTTAACACAAATTATAATAATTTATACTGCGCTATGCAGGAATAAACACTACAAAAAAAAAAAAAAAAAGTGAAAAAATTAAAAATGAAAAATAAAAGAAACAAAAAAATTATATATATATATATATATATATATATATATATATATATATATATATATCAATTATATGCAAAAACACAGTATACATACCTGATTTATGAACTATACGTTAGAACAACAATATTCTTCATATTAATATATTAACTCAGAGATAAAAATATACACGTACAACAAATTAATATTCTATGAAAATAATAATAGTAATAATAATAATCCGGTTGTATCGTTCGAAGGTTTACTAAGCATGAAACAAGTCCACATTATAAAATAGCTTCAAAGAACGCGTTATACTCCACATATAAGCAAAAATACACTCGCATAACATATGTATATATATATATAGGTGAGTATATATCCTTGCTGTCTTCGATTATACGTAGATTGAAATAATTTCAGGCCCAGATTATGGGAATTCATATATCTTCCCCCATTTTGTTTCACGGTATTCCGTGTAATTTTTCCTATAAAAAACCATCCTTCTTTCCTGAGAACTACGTCCTTTATCTTCATCCACTGATCCATGCTTCGTTCAATAATGTTATCTTGTAGCATTTTCGTACACACACCCTCAATTATAAGAATGGATCAACGGTAGTAGCAATGATCTGATCTTTGTTCCGTAAGCGATGTTACAAACCTTATCATACTTCATTGGTTTTGAAGGCTACAGAAAATAAACAGATACGTCGATTTCATTCATCCCTTTAAAACTTAATCGCTTAGAATACTTTGGTATATTTGTGCCCGTCCTACGTGTACCGGGATATCGAGAAATCCTTGACAAAGAATCTGTGCTGCTAATGGTGCGGTGTTCTCTTTAGTTTCTGCACACGATATCGTATATTTTACACAGACGGAACATAGGAAACTTTGAGAGTAGACGTATTTAGAGAATATACAGTAATCTCCCCTCACTGCGTACTATCAATTATACGCGTCAGTTCCTAAATTTCCACGGTACTAATTTGTAAAACCGTTAAGTGCAAAGGAATTGTACATATCAGCAGATTTAAATTCAGGAACTACTCTTGTTACCAGACCGCCTACTCATTATAATAATTAAAAAAACTCCTTATTATCCTTTCCATACGAAACGTGCAATTTGCAATCCTGAGCACGTGCTCTTCGAATGTCCTTCTGTGTTAACTTTACGTCCTGAACTATACCTTCATCATGTAACGATCCTCCGTGCGATGTATTCTTGAGATTTTACATTCATCATGTAACGATCCTCCGTGCGATGTATTGTCAATTCTTCATCTTGAGATTTTACATCTTTTTCCGGACATAGCAAAATTTCTAGAGAATTCGACCACGTTTATAGAAGAATATGAGTACAGTATCATTTGGTTAAACTGTAAAGGCACCTCGTCGAAAAAAGAACAAAAAAAAAAAGAAACTAAAATATTACATGATTGCGTAATAGCATATATATGTATACCGGACAAGTGACACTTTATGAGGCTGATAACGAAAGGGGACGTACAAAAAAAATAGAAGCATCTGAGATACGATGCTGAAGGCGGATGCGTAAAATCACGTTGTTGAACAAAATATGAAATGAAGGAATTTCTAAAGGAGCCGAACGAGGGAAGATTATTTTAGGGAAAATTCAAAAATCGCAACGGGAGCGGTTAGATAGCCTTTAAGAGCATAGTTGTCGTCCGATAATGTATATTGTAGAAATGAAAATACCGCCAACGGTCGGACGAAAAAGGTCGTTGATGGATGCAGCCAGCAACAATTACGGGGGAATAGAGAGATTAACCGTATTAAAAGAAGACTTCGTTGACAGGAGCGTTCCAGTCAAGTGACCTAAACACCTAACCGATTAATTGCTATATATTGCATATATATATATATATATATATATATACATATGTGTGTATGTATGAAAAAAAATATTACACGTAGCGCAGTTCGATGGAAAATCTGGACAGCAACCTTCGACATGTTACTCTTAAACTGTCGTTTCCGTGGTAATCGTTATTTAGATAAAAAAAAGGAATTATACAAAACCATTCCTTTGTAATGAAAAATTTAGAGAAAAAAAACCTTCAAGCAAATAAAATAATACCAGAATTACAAAAGTAAGCAACAAAAATTACAATCTAAATCAAGTAATGAAAACAATGTTAAATACATATACACATATATATAAAACATATATATATATATATATATATATATATATATATATATATATATATATATATATATATATCATCACCATAATCGGTACCTCTATTTAATGCATCTGATATAATTTTTCTCCACCTGACCTATTTAGGCTTTCCGATACCGCTTTAATTCTTGTTAATCCAGTAAGAATCTCGATAGTATCTATCCACCAAGTCGAAGTTCTTCCTTTACTCGTTTTCCCTTCTATCTGCCTAATTACTATGCCTTTTACTAGGCTCATCTCATTTTTTCGCATGATATGGCCGTACTATTTTAGGATTTTCTGTTGCATGAAATATAAAGGCGCTGTTTCACGTTTAATCCCTTCAGAATTAAGGTGTATACATCTTCTTTACGTCCGTGAGATTTTGACCATTTTACGCCATATCCACATCTCAAAGGCGTCAAATTTTGGTTTATCTTGCTTATGTAATATCCAAGTTTTTCCTCCATATGCAAATAGTAAAGTATTTACTAGCCTGATTTTTGTTGAGAAAATAATGGAATAATCTCTCCAAATTTTTTTAGTCTCATCATTGCAGATTTTGCTGGCACCACTCCGCGTTTACTCACCTCTTCGCTTCCGCCGAGGCTGTTTATTAATAATGCAAGGTATGTATATAAATTTGTTATTTCTATATCCTGTATAGTGTTTTGCTTCTGAGAATTATTATTTTTATCTATTAGCATAATTTTTGTCTTATTTTTATCTACCCATAGGATAAAACGGTCTATAATGCGAGTTCCACCACTTACAGATGAAGTTGGAAATTGGAGCAGAAGGGATGCGGAAAAAGCAGAACTCTTTGCTAAACATCTAGCGAGAGTCTTCCAGCGTCATGATGTTTTATCGGATGTGACACCTACAAGAACTTACCAAACAGATCAACCTCTGAAATACTTTACTTCAATTGAGATAGCTCAGGAAATTGATAAAAATATTAATCTGTCAAAGGTTCCCGGCATTGATCAGATAACGACACGTATATTGAAAGAGCTGTCACGTAAAGCTATTATTCTGCTTAAGTACTTCTTCAATGTCAGTCTTAGACTTGAGTATATACCTGCCTGCTTCAAAATAGTACAAGCGATTATGCTCAAGAAGCCTGATAAGCCAACTGAGGAGATAACGTCTTACATCCCAATATCGCTACTGCCATGAATCTCAAAACCATACGAAAAACTTGTATTAAAACGAATGAGACAGGTGGAGCTTCTAAACCATCAGTTTGGGTTTAGGAACCAACATTCTACAATTGAACAGGTGCGTCGAGTAACAACAGTTATAGAAAAAACAATTGAAGATAATCAATTTTGATCGGCCGTCTTTCTCGACGTAGCACAGGCTTTTAATAAAGTCCGGCATGAAAGTTTCATCATCAAAATGCGTAACCTCCTGCCGGTAAATCTATGTCGATTACTAATTTCATATTTGTCCGAGCGACTATTCCAGGTAGCGCATGGAGATGATAAATCATCATATCACTCGATACAGGCTGGAGTTCGCTAACCATACTGCTATACTGTCTAAGAGTGATAGCCAGGAGGAAGCAACAGAGAATCTTCAACGTCATTTAGATCGCATTGTTAGTTAGTCTAATCGTTTGAAAATTAAGCTCGACAAAGACAAATCGCAATACGTAGTATTCACTTTACAATACGTAAATTTGATCTATGGTGCTTATATTGGGGGTCAGCTTATTCCGAAAGCTAACTCGGCCAAATATCTTGGTATGCACTCAGACTCTGGCCTTTCGTGGAAACCTCATGCAAATATGAAGTACACGCACATCAAGAAAATCGTATCCGCATTATACTGGCTAATAGGTAGACGATCGAATCTCAGTACCTATTGCAAACGCCTACTATACCTGCAAATTATAAAGCCGATTTGGAAGTATGAAAAAGCCCTTTGAAGCTGTACTAACAAGTCCAATAGGTAACTCGTGCAAGTTCGACAAAACATAATCCTTCGAACTATCGTAGATGCCTATCGATATACTCGTAACGATGATATCCATCGCGATCTCAGAATAAAGTTCGTAAATGAAATGATACGTGATATTGCGACAGCGCACGAACGACATTTGCAACGACATCCCAATATTGAAGCAAGATAGCTGTTAGACACGGATTCTATTACTCGCTGTCTGAAACGCCACAAACCGAACGACTTAGTCTAATATTTAGAAATAACTTTTATATAAATATATGTTAGTTGGAAGCCTTGCTCACTGGAACTAGTGTCTTCAAACCCATCTTGTATGTTTATCACACTAGTTTGAAACATATACCGCCGTATTAATTTTAATTCTTATTTAAGCATATATTTAAGATCGTATTAGTTCTAATATTCTAAAGGGTGTTTAAAAAAAAAAAAATTAATTAACAGTGTCAGTTTTTTAGTTGCCCTTTCTACTCTGTTCAGTAAATCTATCATTTCATTTCTACATGCAGCAATGAGCGTAGTATCATCGGCGTATTCGTAGATTCGAAACTCGATATCCGCCTACTTTACCTACTTCTTTATAGCCTTCCAAGACAGTCTCATTACATATTCACTATATATATATATATATTCAAAAAGTGTATATATATAGTATTACATGAGCAAAGAAGCCTAGCATGCGTCTTTCAATGGATGGTACTAATTGTTCAGTGGGTTCGATTTTAAGTGCTTTTAAAACAGAATCATTTATTCTGTGGGCTCTCCATGGGATCCTCAAGATTTTTCGGTATCCCTTCATTTCGAAAGCTTCAAGCTTCTTCCTCATCGATTTCTTAATCGTCCACGTTTCTGAGCCGTATGTCGCTATGGAAAAAATCAACGTTTTAAGGAGTAACAGTTTTGTTGTTTTAGAGATCTTATGGTTTTTCCATATACAGTTTACTTTCCCGATCCCGACATTTGCAAGAGCTAAACGTCTCCTTATTTCTTCTTCGGATCCACCATTTTTTGATATGTACGCACCCAAATAAATTAATTTATCTTTAATTTCAATATCTCGCAGCAAAGTCAGTGGTTGTTGGATTCTCTTTTCTTTATCGGTGATAAGTATTGAACATTTATGTTTATTCAGTATTAAGCCAGCCTTTTTGCCGACCACATCTATTCTTGATAGTAATTCAAACATTTCTTGCTCTGTGCTGGCCAGTAATACAGTGTCATCTGCAAAAATCTGATATTTGTAATTTTTTCCCCTCCGATGGATATTCCTCCTTGCCTTCTTTCCATAGTTTTTCTTACAGACCATTCCCCGTAGTAGATGTTGAAGAGAATCGGTGAAAATTCTTTAGATTTTTCGTTCTCTAGTTTAATGAAACCTTTATTAAAGTACAATTTTTGTATCAAATAAATTAGATGCTTCGGTGTTCTCATTTCTAGTAATATTTACCACATTTTCGTTCACTTGATGTTATCAAAAGCTTTCTGGTAATCTAAAAAACAAAGCAGTCCCGGAATGTTATATTCGTTGAATTTTTCTATTATTTGTCTTATATTTAATAGTTGTTCACGTGTGCCTCTACCTGGTACAAACCCAGCTTGTTCTTCCGAAATTTGTGGTAGGAGATAGTATTTAAACCGGTCTTGTAATACATTTAGTAATATTCTACTGGCATGACTAATCAATGCTGTTGTACGGTAGTTTCCACGATCTTCTGTAGAGCCCTTTTTGTGTAGTGGTATCAGGGGCGTATTACCCCCAATGCCAAGAATGCCATGGCATAGGGCGGCAAATTTTTGGAGGGCGGCATGTAGGACCAAAAATAAATTTTGTTAACAAAAAAATTAATTTCTTTTGTTTTAAATCAGATATAATAAACATCATGACTTTTTTCTATCAACTATAATTATTGAAACAGTGTAAAGTTTTCAAATGTAAATTATTTATTATACAGTAAATACAAAAATGGATTATTTTTAAAAAGTTTTTATTTTACTCATACCATAGACTTTAAATTTTTTATTTTTGTGTTTAAGAATAGTAAAACACTTTTCAGAAAATAAAATTTTGTAACTGAACCAACATATTTGAGTAACAAAATTTTGGAAAATCGATGGCCTTACATGGGGCGGCACCACTTGTGTGGCGTAGGGGCGACAAAAGTTGAAATACGCCCAGTGGTATATATACTAATTTTGTCCACTCTTCTGGCCAGCTGCCAATTTCCCATATTTTTTGACAAATCGTATGCAATACCTTTATTCCTGATTCTTCCGTTCAGCATTTCTGCAGTTATACCGTCTACTCCTACCGCCTTTCGATCATTTAGTTTCTTCAATGCGACTTCTATTTCAGATTTCATAATTGGCGGTTCAAGCTCAAAGTCCTGTATTAATACTGATATTTCATTGTCGTACATAAGGTTTTGACAATACTGGCGCCATCTTTCTGCTATTTCTGACTTTACCGATAATTTCGTTCCATTTTGATCTTTTATTGGCAGCGTTCTGGTTTTGAAAGTATTACTTAACCATTTAATTTTCTCATATAGATCATAAGGTTCATTTTTTTGTGAGTATTGTTCAATTTCTTCACAAATTCCTGTTATATAATTGTTCCTATCTCTTTGTATTTCTTTATTTATTAGTTTATTAAGATCCTCATAAACATTTGAATCTATTATGTTATTAGTTTTTCCTTTTTTTATTAGATTCCTCTCATTAATGAGTTTAAATGTTGCCTCGGAGATCCATGGCTTCTTTTTTGTTTGCACCTCACTGTGGATTTTCTTCACAGTTTCATGAATCACTGATCTGAATTCTTTCCATAGTTCATCTGCCGTTATATTCTTATTTTCATACATGTGAGGAGCTTCGTTCAGTTTGGCCTTTAATTGTGCTTTAAAGTTACTATTTGATCTTAGGTTGCTAAAATTTCTTTTTATCTCCGGCTTTTTTTTTTTTTTTGTTGAAACTTGAGACATACCTCACTGACTAAAGCCTTGTGGTCACTGCCACAATCTAATCCTGGGTATGTCTTCATATCTTTTATTGAAGATCTTCACCTTGTTCGCATAAGTACATAATCTATTTGGTTTCTGGTTTGTCCATTAGTTGAAATCCATGTGTAAAGTCGTCGCTTGTGATGGTTGAAGTTTGAATTCATTACAAAGAGGTTGTTTTCTGAACAAAAATCTATTAGCATTTCCCTCCTTTTGTTCCTATCTCCTAAGCTATATTTTCCGACAGTAGATCTTAGGTGATTATCGTTTTTGGTGGTTCCTATTTTTGCGTTAAAATCACCTATTACTAGTAATATTTCTCTGTTAGGGACTTTTTTTACCGCCGTACGTAACTGATCATAAAACTCTTCCATTTCTTCATCTGACCCTTGAGTTGTTGGCGCGTATATTTGAATAATATTTATATTTACTGGCTTCCCTTTTATTTTCTTGTTTCATATCATAGTAATGCAGATGATATTGCTGAATTTATTATTATCGCTACTCCATTTACTGATTCGTTTTGATTGCTTGAACATACTATCAAGTTACCGCTGGTTGATACAAAATGTCCACTCTGTTTCCAGTGCGTCTCAGCTACGCCAACTATCGCTATTTCTTTAGTAATATTCTCCACTATTCCAAGTTTGCCTTGATGGTTAAGTCCTCTTATATTCCATGTTACTATTTTTATTATTATGGTTTTACATTTATTCTTCCCTTTAACCTTACCGGTAGTATATTTTCCATAGAGAACCCGGTTCTTAAATTCCCTATGGCCGGTCGCCCATTTCACCCATACGGTCCCGGTACCGTAGCCCCATCGCCCATCGGTTCGCATGGCAAACTAATTTCATTATTTGTGTCTTGCATAAGGTTTTCATGGAAAGTTTTACACGGTAGTGTTCCTCTCCTTTCCGTGTTTTGAGCAGCCGCTCCTAACCTGGAAAACAGACGTTGACCAGTAAGCCGCTCCACTGGAGACAGACACTTCTGGATTTTGTTTTCTGATAGGGTTGTCTCCCTTAGCCTTTGGGTAAAAACCCTGAACGCAAGGCAGCGGTTTGTTGCTGAGGAGGTATCGGTTATAGGTTTTTACGACGACCTAAACCTGCCGAGGGAGAGACAGTCATAGGATTTATGCAGATTTTTAATAGCCAGTCCCTCAAGCTGACCACCTGCATCCTAGTGTCTCCTACCCTGTCACTACTTGAATCGCCACTGCTTGAGGCTTTCCACCAGTAGCCGCTCTTGGTCCGCGACTACTTATTTGACTAATGTCTTATTTGCAGCTAACCTATACATCTGTAAGCCGTTGTAGACGCGCTCCATACCAGTTTGAGATCTGGTCCCCAGAAGGTACAAAGTACCCCCGGGGTGATATATATATATATAGAAAGATAGATAGAAAAATAAATACATTCATTGAACCTGAGACAGTAGGAATAAACTTAATTTTCAGGCAGCAAATTAATTAGTAAAATGGCGAATTGTGCACTTATTTTTTGATCTCCTAGATACAATGAAAAATTAATGCAATAATGAATTAAGAAAAGAAATAAAACACTTTATATATGTATATATGTTTTGTGTGTGTGCGCATGTATTTTATATAAGTATGTTTATATAACTATGTGTATATATTGTTGGAATAAAGAAAATACGGGTACTTGAGTAATTTAAATAAGCCTAAAAAATAAACGAATTAATAAAACGTAATAAAATTTTTTCTTGATTAAAAAAAAAAGAAGAAAAGAGACAGTATACTTGAGTCCGTAGCTAGAAATTTAATTTATTATATAGACAGCCTAATTCGATAATGAAACTAGTCATGATGAATATTTTTAAAATATTACTTAAATAATAGTAAAAAAATTAATTAATATAACGTTAATAATACTATAAATTATTTCATTATCGAGCATAAAACTAAATGTCTTAACAGTGTATAGTATTAAGTACAAACTAAATAATCGATTAACTACGTATCAACTTAACTACACCCTCCTGTTAGCGTGGATTAAATTAGAAGTTTATTTAAATTAAATAATTTATTACGAAGTGTATTAGATAATCGTAGCATAATTAATCATCTAATTTACACGAGTTATTTCCGACAACGCAATACGAAGGAATATATCCGATAACCATATCTATTAGTTATGTAGAGTTACCCAACAAAAATACAGAATTATAGGTGTCATCGTAAGAAATTCATGTGTATTTCGTGATACTCTATTGAATACTCTTGTAAGATCACAAGTAGTGCGATTTGAGATTCTTCCTACACTAATTATATTCGTATGGTGGAAAAAGTTCAATTTCAGTTTTTGAGGTACCGTCAAACGGATATCTATCCTACACTTTTGGATTATAATATTTTATGCGATTTCCTGAACATTAGTGTGCTAGAAGAAAGGTAAGTAAGCTGCGAGGTTCCCGCATGTAAATCACGCATAGATGACACGTATTACCTCCAACCCGATTTATGATACCTAATGTTAGTAGTAGGTCACATCATGCTCGCACTAATCTAATAATTCACCACTCTAATCCAGCTTGCGTCGATATAATAATATATTAAACATTCATCCACAGCTAGATATACATTTCGATAGTAAATTTATATATAATAAATTTCTTTAAACTCAATATTTCAGTTCTTACTTTTCAGTAAGTTTGTTTCATAAAACACATTTTGATCATAAAAACTGTAAATTCTTAGAGCGTCATTATGCGTCACTCGATTAACAGTTCCCTTGCGTGGGAATATGTGCGTATGATTTATATTGCTAGGGTTTTTTTTCTTGTATTTTAATATTAATACGCATATCTCGAGGGAGAGCTCGTTCATACGTGTGTATAATTTGTTTTTTATTCTGTTCGGATGTGTGCTTGTGTATAGGTGTCGTTTAGAAACATTATTATTCTTTTGTTTATTATCAATAAGTTATTTTTAAATTTTTCATATTATTTACGTTAATCAGCGTGTTGTGTGAGCATGGTTTAGTTTTATTTCTGTTCAGTTTTATTTTATAATTATTCTGTAAGTGCATACACTGTAACGAACATTTTGCTGTTGTATACGCCGTAATGTTTTGTTAATAGATAAACAAACAAATAAGTGTAGGAAGCTTCTTGTAAGATATATATATATATATATATATATATATATATATATATATATATATATATATACATATATATTATATATACACATGTGTATACAAGAATCAATCGAAATTTAAATTACGGTACACGAATAATGAAAAGGTAACGAGGTGGAGATTTTAGTTCATCGACAAGATGACATATTCAAGTTGGGGTTATGATTACAAAATGAAGAAATGACATTAATTAAGAGAAGCCAACAAACTACCACGGAATAATTGCAAATTATATATATACATATATATATATATATTTGTATAGAAGTATGCGCGTATGTACGTTTACGTACTCGTCGCAGAAATTAAGTAGGAGCGTAGTAATTTGTTACGGACGAAAGACCGTCGATTTTGATTAAAAAATTAATTAATAAGAAAACATTATAACCCGGTTGTTGTTTTTTCAATGCTGGCTGGAAATTTAGTAATTAAAGTTAAAACAAGTTTCATCGGTCGCTCGAGTACTTCTAAACAAGAAGAAAAACAAACAAAAATACAAAACAAGAAAAGAAAAAAAAAGAGAACCGGGGAATGCTAACAAACTTTCAGCAGTGCGTAGCCTATTGAAAGTTGCGTGCATAGAAACGGTTCCCAGTTAAGTTGCATCAGTTTTTCTACATCTCATTCGGCAGATTCCTCCGTTTTCTTCTGATAGGCCATTGTACGTTCGTAAACCGTTAAACTACTACTACTGATAATAATAATAATAATAATAATTAATAATAGTAAAAATAATAATAATTAATAATAGTAATAATAATAATAATAAAAACACGTAGTAGTTGTAGTAAGCAATAATAAGAAAATAGTACTGGTGATGACAGCGAAATTTTCGAAAATGTTGGTCGAACTCTTCAACTTTTGCCGAAGAGAAATTTTAATTTTTTTCTTTTTTTAATGTACACGTATGCGCGTACATGGCAACTCCTAACGCATGCGGATATATATGTTAATATGTATATGTAAATATTATCATATATACAGCGCAATTTCATCGAAAGGATTAAACTGATTCAAATTTAAAATTTCCAGTTTTTCCTAATTAAAATTCAATTACACTATTTCTACCGAATTAAAAGGGAAATATGATAACGGTCAAAAAGGGACAAAATATATTTCGTCTTGCAGAATTTCTATATAGCGATTTTTTTTCGGGTTTTTCTTTTTAGCTAGGGTTTTTTTTTTCTTCGAATTTTAACTCTATCAGTCACAGTTTCCGTTATACGATACACAAAATTTAACTCTTAGAAAATGCCAATTTTTAAAGTAAAAAGCGTTCGGTTGACAGGTGGAAAAAGTATTTTTTCGAAAGGCGAGCCCAACACGTATCATACCGGCGATTACTTACGGCTTACTAATTTGTGCAATATAAAACAAATAAAAGTTAAAAATTGCGAAACGAACGATGGAAATAAAAAGTGTAATGAAATTCGATAAACAATAAGACAAAAAAGAGACGATAACTTGGCTCGAAAATATTGAAAATATACAGAATGGATTTCAAAGGAAAAAAAGATGTTGGAAATGTGATATCGCTAAGTACGTGCGGACGGACTGCATGCGGAAAGTAAAAGATAGAGCAATTTAGAAGCAAATGGGCGCCGGATACATAGTTAAAAATAAAATTAAAAAAATAGAAACAAACATTTATCAGTCATTTTGTATATAAATTCGTAGTTTAGTATCGATAAAGCATGGGCAACTAAATAAAAAAATTAACGTAATTATATAAAATAAATATTAAATTATTTATTCGCCGTGGAAAAAATAAAGGGAAAAAAACCTGCAACATACAATAAAGTAAGTAGTAAAATCTCATTAACGATATAACTAAATAATAATTCTAAACATAAAATTGTTACGTAACAAAAATACAATAACTGATTAAAGTAAACGATGTTCAAGACGCCGATATTTATACTAGGAAATGCGGAGGCTAGACATATCCTAGTCACCGATTATGTTAATTAATCCATCATCGTGATATTTTACAATTATAATGAAAGTTTGATGAAACTTTAACAAATGAGTGAATATCTGGAATGTTTAATTATCCACGCATCCGTCGACTTTTTTTTTAAATACGTAAGAGCATTCATTCTGCAACACAAGTTTCGAACCACTTGTAGCATTCTGTAAGTACTGTCTCAGATTGAAACACAAACTAGATACGCGTATGTTAACCGCGGTTGAATTATGGTAGTGTAAATCAACTTTTTATTGATAGTATTAACATATAACCCCGATGATGAAATATGGAAGCAATCATCCGGATGTTTTTGTACGAATTATATCTACAACCCCGTTTGTGTGGCTATTCCGGCATCTGTAATATTTGTAAACAAAAAAAAAAAAAAAAAAAACCAAAGCAGCCCAGTGTCAACGGAGTATAGAGTTCTTTGAACAAAAGGAGCACGGGGTAAATCATTTAACAATATCGAGAATATGTGCTTTCGATAAAGTTCAGATCGATTCTTTATCGTTTAATTAAATCGTTCTGAATTTATATATTTAGGAGTATTTAAACGAAATAAAGACTATATTATTATATACTTATATTAAATAATTTTATCGCGTTATACGACAGTAAAATGCTGAAATTCAATAAAATATTTAACGAATTCTGTGTCGTTTGTTCATTTTATTAAACATACGCAATATCCTGAGTATCTATCAGCGTTACAATTCAAAAGCTGCATACATCTTTTGTTTATTTACATTCGAGGGAAAATTTGTATTAATGTTACACTAAGAAGTATGTCGATAATGTAAAAAAGTTTTAGTACACTTATTTCGATTTACCCTCGTCGCGAATATTGTAATTTAACTACAATGTCCGTTTCGTTATAATACATTATGCTATATATATATATATATATATATATTATCGTAGAGAAGTAATTTATATGTTTATCATGTATTTTCTTGTATCAGGCTTAAATTTCAACACCCCCTGCTCGAACAAATAAAACAAACCTATTTTTTAACATAGTAAAAAATTTTACGCAGGAAATCCGTGTTTACTTCAAAATTATTTGTAAAAATGTGTTTCTCTCGGATACCTCACCTGTTGAATAAATTTGTTATCGGAGTACCTATCTATTTTTTCGGTGTACCTTTTTGGCTTTCTAGAGCATAGTACAATATAGAGATCCGTTTATTAAGAGCAAATTAAATAAGCAAACAAAATTAAAAATCTATTGCTGTATTCATAAAATTTATCTCCTCAAGCGCACAGTTACACACTGTGGAAAGCCACACGTTGCTAACGTTGCTACAAGAAGCCAAAAAACAAAGCACCCAATAAAAAACCACGATAATTGTTGGACTTATACCGATAAGAAAAAAGGCGAATGAAGTTGTAAAATATTTCTCTACAGTGTTCAGTCCATATCCAGGCGATGAAAACCTAACAGCAGATCTACACCTTTGTCTACCGATAAAGTTAACCTCTCAGCAGGATATTAAAACAGCCATTAAAAATATTGAAGCATAAAAAGGCGTCTACATAAATAACAGCTCACATTTTAATAGAACTCCTGAACGCCTAATCACGCTGACATACGTATATTACATAATAATAAAATTGTTACGCTATCTTATGTACAACTTAAATTTTCACAAGGAATGTTGTTAAAAAACCAAGTAAACCTCGTACAGACCAATCGCTAAATCTTCAAACTGTTTTAAAAAAACATATGCCGGAAAGATTGAACGATATTATCAAATAATTAGTAACTTACACATCATCCATACGGATTCAGAACTAAACATTTCATTATGCAACAAGTTCATCGAGTCATTTAAAAGAATAGAAAATTGTCTGGACGGAAAAAAAATATATGCGATTCTGTATTTCCGGATATCAGCTAAACTTTCAAAGTATGGCGCTGATGTATAAGCTGCAATATTACCACATCGGTTCTAAAAATTAGTCGGTTGATTTTTGCAAAAAAAGGAAAAAGATAGTTCCCGGTCGAATTAGTAGATGAAGTGTCCGATATAAAACTAATAAAATCACTACTCTCCAATACATCAATATAAAACTTATATTTGCTAGAATCCCCACAAGGAGTGTACTAGGACTACTGCTGTAGTCGCACTTGCAAATGAAACAGATATACCCTGCGACAGCACTAATGAAGCTGATGAAAATCTTCAACATTCGCTAAATGAACTATCGACACGATATGAAAAGTGGTGAATCAAAAACGACGCATATAAATGTGAACGAGTACTTTTCACCGAAGAAACAAAAAATTACCCTAGTAATATTACTATTAACCTAACAAAAAAAAAAAACGGTACCAATAAGTAACAATAGGATCTGTATGCACCCGAATAGAAATCTAAACTGTAAGAAACGCACCAATGCGATAAATCAAAGTTAACACTTAGAAAATGTGCCGGTTAAATAGATCTTCGTTCAAAGTTACATTTAGACAATAAAATGATAATCTATATATAGGTACCGGCCTCTATTTCGATGTACGTATGTCACAGGCGGGTTTGCAGCGTCAGAACCAATCCAGAAATAATTCAGCGCTTCCGAAGTAAAATATTAACCTTTTCAGTCACAATGTTCACTATATGGTATATGACATTTTAATCGTAAAAAAAATCATTTCTATTTGACGTGAAACGTCTCAATTTTTTCAAAATAATTATATAAATACATTAAAAATTATCTACCGTTCGCCTAAGAAACCTTACGTATAATTTATAATTTTGCGTTAAAATTTTATAATATACGAAAGACTTCGAACAAAATTCTCCACAACAACCTGGGCCCTGTCTCTGTTACTGACGTGATTGCAATCACACGCTAGTAAATTGACCCTTCAAAAATAATCCGTTGTGCTACTGCAGATTAGATAACCGAACGATGGACCATATCATGAACAAGAAATCCGGACAGTATCGGATATACAATACCGCTTCTTCGCGAGTAAACTGTAGACAATTTTCGACGTAACTATATAAGAAATATTTTTAAAGTCGAGACATTTCACGTCAACTGCAAAATAGAAAATTTTGTCACGCATTAAAATTTCACGTACCGTGTAGCGGACATCGTGACTGAAATGGTTAAATAATATCCCATAAAGAAGAGACGTACGTACTACGTAATTCGCTATAGCGCGATAGTGTAATATAAATCTGACGTCCCAACGTTATTAACGGGGTACAATTTTCGTCTTTGTTATACCCTCGTCATCCGGATGATATCGAGTATTACATTTTCGAATATTAACCATAAAATCAGAGACTAATGCGAAAGAACTAAAATTGAAAAAACGGAAAATATTGAGAAAAATAACATTTTATTACGTTACACATAACTACACGCGTCTATATCGGTTCATAGATGGACTACCCGATGTTGACTATATCGCAGGCGTAATTCGCAAGGACAAAAAGATGAATACAGAAATATTTACATACGATGTGTATTACTAAAATATTCTTTGTTACAACGACGGACAATATACTTGGGAGTCCGGTTTTTATCCAGGTCTTTCCCACATGTTAATAATGTAAACACGAGAAAAACAACCTTCTTTAGCACGTATTATCAGGACGAAAATGGTGTGTACATCCGAGTGGTTCGTCTAGAAAGGAAGCAACTTTCGCTTTACTACTCGAACCTTATTTACCTAGGAACAACG
This sequence comes from Coronaproctus castanopsis, assembly GCA_032883995.1. Lineage (NCBI taxonomy): Eukaryota > Metazoa > Arthropoda > Insecta > Hemiptera > Monophlebidae > Coronaproctus > Coronaproctus castanopsis. The sequence continues at coordinate 13,002,220 of CM065052.1, read as the reverse complement.
GAAGTTAACGCCGGTGAGCTTGTGTGCATATATATATATATATATATATATATATATATATATATATAACAAAAACATTTTGAAAAAGTAGAAAAGAAATTTAAAAATGATATTTAAGTAAATGGAACAGTAGTAAACAATATCGGAATATCGAATACGAAGATGATAGAGTGTTTTAATATCGAATAGTATTAAAGAATTACAGTAATTCGTGGATGTTTTCACAACAACACGCGATGAATATGGATTACATCTAAATATTTCCAAAACAAAGTACGTGGTAATAACTAGGAAATACGAAAACATGATAACGACACCATTAACAGCTGACGAAGGAACAATAATAGGTAAAATAAAGAATATCGAGTACCGGGATGGTAACATACATGAACAATGGGTTACGAGCATAAAAATCCGAATTGAAAAAGCACGTAATGCATTTTTTAAGCTTAGTGGTATATTAGGTAGTAAAAACGTAAGTATAGAATTTTTAAAGCTAAAAATAATTTGAAGAATGTAGAATGTGGTGATTTTTATTAAAATAAACAACAAAAAAGAAATTAAAATCAATAAAAAAAATTATTTATGAAAAAACACAAAGGTTTTCGGCTGTTAGGTTTTAAAAATAAAAAGTATGAAATGAATAAATATTAATTTAAAATTACGATTCATAAAAACCAGCAAAGTGAAGATTAGTATTAATGAAACAATGTTGTTTATTCTAAAGTTAAAAGGTTAGTAAAATGTTAGTTATTCTCGGTACTACTGTATGGCGTTGAAAGTTGAACTACTTTAACGTAAGACGTTAGAAAAAAAACCTAGATACTTTCGAAATGCGGCTATATGGCGGAATTCTTGAAGTAAAATGGATTGACACAAAGAAACTAAGTCGTTTAAATAAAACTAGAGGAATAGTAAAAGAAGTCAAACATCGAAAACTGAAATATTTCGGACTGCGCCATCCGAAACGGTTATAATATACTGCATTTTCTTATATAAGGGAAGTTCGCGGGGAAGAAACCGGCAGAAAAAAGAACAACATGGGTGCAGAACTTAGCGCAGCGGTATAACGTAAATACAGTTGAACTGTTCCGGAATGCATCAGATAGACAAAGAATTGGCAAAGTATTAGCAACGGACATGGCACCGTGATGATGATGCTGATGATATATATATGTCATTCGTGTATATATATATATATATATATATATATATATATATATATATATATATATATATATATATATATATATGTATATACAGAGAGTTATACGAATATATAAACGTATTATATACGTCTTGTAAGACTTCGAGTTTTGTCTTTTAGGTGTATAGTACCGTATCTACTTCCAACAGCGGTAAGCAGAGTTATGGTTTTGTATTTTTTACTTGGCCGGTTATAAATCGTTTTCTTCAAATTTGAATCGTACGAATTTTTTCTTTCTCGTTCGAAGTTTGAATAATAAATTATACCAATCGAACTCTAAGTAGCGCGCTAGGCCTCAGCTACGATAGAAACGGTGAACATTAAGCGAAGAGAGACAAATAGATGAATGTTAAGCTGTGAGTAGCTAAAAGGCTACGATATTAGCAGCGATGGATTGTTGAGCAGCAGTCATTTTAAAATGTTTATTACAGTCATTGCACATAGTCGGTATAATTTGAAGTTCTGATATTACAGCATCAGTTTCGACATCACTTAAAGCAATTATTATACGCACTATACCGTTTATTCGAAGTACAACGCTTGATCGTAAAAAAACATGTCCGAATTTTGATCTCAGCGGCACTGCTTTAACGCTCATGTGTACCGTAACCACCGGATGTGACGCGGTATTTAATTTAGATGAAATACATACATCGGCGACGCAGCTCTAACTTCCACAGCTCTACCGATTACCGTTCATCGTTTTTATCCTAGCCGAATCCTTAGAGAATATGTCCGCGGTTATTTTACTCGAAATTTTGAAGTATTTTCAAATGTAAACCTTCGAATATTTAAATCGGCCGAAATTCGAAATTTTCCTTTACCGCTCGAAATATCGAAATAGATTCGGTTATAGACACGATCGAACGCATTTGAAATAATTTTTCGGTCAAAACCGATTTTGTCTCTTAATTTCGATAATTCTGTTGTTATCGATTTGACGGATACGATGATATACGTCCGAAACGAGTATTTAAAAACTCGAATAATCTACATTTTCCGTCGAAAGCAATTATTTCGTTCCGAATTATTTAATGTTAAGTAGTAGTATTTTTCACATTAGGTGTAACTTCGAAAATTACGCTACAATTTGAAAAATGAAGAGTGTAGCGATTTTTAAAATACGAACAGCGAAAAAATAATTAATTCTTGTGAAAAATCGCGAAATGTTAAGCCGATATTAGTGAACGTTAAAATTCGTATAAATGACGAAAAATCGTTATTATTCAATGAACGTTGTAAAGATTTTAAACGTAAAATCGATAATATTAACCGAAATCACGAAATTTTACGTATAGAAAAAAATTCTAAAAAAAAAGATTAAATATATATATATATATACATATAAACAAAGCAGTTATGTGTACGTACAAGTGTATTTGTATACCCACACACACACACACACATATATTTGTCATCTTTAAGTGCCGTCTCCGTGTCGCAAGTAGACGACGACTTACCTATACATATTTTGCTGTACAGTGTAAAGTAGCGTACACGGCAATTATAATATGCCGTTAGCGTACATATAGACACACACATCCGGGAGAACTAATTGTAATCGCTTTGTTTTCACGACACAATACAGCCCTGCGTGTTTTTGTGCTGTACTAAATTGACACTAGCGCGCATATGGTGTTGTGCGTGGTGGTTTGCCATTACCTTCCACGCGGTAACATCGGTATTTATCTTCTTTTCTGAAGAAACTTTGAAAATTCACACACCCATGCTCAAAAAAGTTTTGGAAAATTTTGTGAAGACTGAATGAATATATTGTTGCAAATGACCGTCATCTGAACGATATCGTGCTCAAAGAAATGATTGTACGTTAATCTCTCGTTTTCCTATTTTGAAATAAAATTTCATTCTAAAATTTTGGTGGAGTAGTTTTTGAGTTATTGAAAAAACAACAAAACGTTTCGTCTTCTTGGGGTCCCCCTATATATATATATATATATATATATATATATATATATATATATATATATATATATATATATATAAATCGAAGTTAATCACTAAAAAATTTATTACATAAACACGAAGCTTTTCGACTATGAAGTCATTTTCAAGCTATTGTTAAAAATGTTACCATATATATATATATATATATACAGATGGATACATGAAGAAATATTTGTAAGTTAGGTATGTGTACGCATATACATGTACTTATATAATTTTAAATAATTGGTTTATTTAAAATCATGCGTATGTAATTTTGTATATAAGCCTAATTGACTTTGCTATTCCCATCAGATCATCATACATTGTATATATTAATAATAGGATAGCTCTTGTTATTAAAAGAAATATTACCCATAAATTACTAATTAGCTCATTCAACTTGATTTCCATAAATTTAGGAAAAATTATCTCAATTTCTTCCTATATTTTCCCCAATAAACCTAAAGACACTCCTTTTTTCCACATAGACATCGCAATTAAATCTTATCCTCATCTTACTCCTGTTATTGTTGGTGACCTTAACACTAGACTTCCATTACTAGAGTCTCGGGTTGGGTACTCTAACGATGCCATGTTACTTACAGACTTAATTTACTCCAACAACTTGTTTATTAAAAATGGCAAATCCTACACATTTTCAAACTACAATGGGAATAGCATTATTGACTATCTGCTTGTCTCTTCAAGTTTAGCCTCAGAAACAACTTTTGCATTAAAACACTTTGACCTCACCTTTCACAAACAAATCTGTTTTGATATCAAGGGTAAATTTAAAAGTAAACCCCTAACTTATAATAAATTAAACTTTGACAGTTTCAAAATTAAGTTACATTCAAATTATGTCCAAATATTTGTTGACAATGTCCAACAATGCAAACAAGGCTTTGCGCTAGAAACGCGTATTAATAAATTTAATAAATACATCTCTGATGTTGTTGGCAGGAGTCAGAATACCATCCAAGCTCCTGCTAATGACTGGTGGAATTCTAAATTACAAAGCCTTAGGGACAAAATTAATATTGTTAGAAAAAAGAAATCAAAAAGTAAGAATTCTTTCACATCTTTTATTTTGTACAACATATTATTGGAATTAAATAGTATATACAAAAAAGAAATTCCTAGGGCCAAGCTTGTGCATTGGAAAACCTTTGTGGCGAAAGTGGTGCGTGGGGTAAACCCTACAAGATGTCAGTGAAGGATAGGGCAGAGCTGATTATTCCAGATTTATGGGATGGTCAGCAACTGCTCTCTTCTGACACTGACAGATGTGAGTTTGTCCTGGAGCACTTCTTCCCCAATAAAGCTGATGTCTCGCTGCAGCTTATGCATACTGGTGGTATTACCCCACCAGGTGTCATATCAGATGTGGTGGATAACATCATTAAATCCCTCAGTAATAGAAAGGCTGCCGCGTCAGACTGAATTAATAATAAAATTGTTAAACACTTAAATCAGAAATTCCCACAGTTATTTGGTACACTTTTTACAAAGTGTATTGAATTTCAAATCTTTCCCCAGTACTAGAAGCTAGCTAATGTTAAGCTGCTTCCAAAAACTGGCAAAGATCCTTTTTTGGCTAGCAGCTACCGTCCAATTTCACTTCTAAATTCGATTGACAAAGTGTTCGAAAAGGTTGTCCTAAAGTTATTACTAAGTGAGGTATCCAGTAAGAACCTGCTTCACACAAATTAATTTGGTTTTCGAACTAGACTCTCTTCAGAGGGTGCAGTTTACAAACTTGTTAAAAAAATTAAAACTTCCATCAAGGCTGGTGCCTCTGCAGTTGTTGTCTCCTATGATATCAGAGGAGCCTTTGACAATTGTAGATGGTCCGCCATCATTGATATTATGAAGTATAAGAACATCAACCCTTATTTAATAAATATAATAATTAATTACTTTAAAAATAGGGTGGCAATTCTTGAGCTTGGTACTTCACTCTCTCAAAGGGTGGCTACCTGTGATGTTCCTCAGGGGTCAGTCTTAGGCCCTACCCTGTGGAATCTGCTTTATTCAGTAGTTCACCACAGGGTTGAGGAGTTCTGCCTTAAGATAAATAACAAATATGAGTTAATCTCATATGCTGATGACTTGTGTCTAGTTTTCGATACTTACAAAAACTACCCTTTCAAACAGATAGAAATTGTATCCAGGTATCTAGAGGGTACGGTTGGTGACCTTGGTCTAGTGTTTTCGGTTGCCAAATGCTGCTATTCAGTGTTTGGTGATCGAAGCATTGCTGGCCATGTTGCGACCTACCTCTGTTATCCGCGTGTAAAATATCACACACTACTCTTAAGTATCTAGGAGTTATCATTGATGAAAACCTGACATTTATTCCACACTACAATATGATAACACAAAAATGTGACAGTCTCTTCTCTACACTTGCTAGAATCCAGCCCAATGCATGGGGATTGGCTTATAAGGAGCGGCTCATACTGTATAAGGGTCTCATTCAGGTCTTGTATGGTTATGCGGCCTGCTGTCTATATCAGTCGCAGATTATTCAAGGGAATTAACAAACAACAAAGGAAATTTCTCCTTAGAATTTCATCTCTTTACAAAACAGCACCTACATTGGCAGCTTGTGTCATTAGTGGCGTTCTGCCATTGAATTTATATTTAATTGGCAGAGCGATGGTCAGTGAGCACAGGCTTGTCGGTGCAGTTACACATATGGGGTCATTAAGGTTGTTAGATAACAATTTTGCCAACAGCATCACAACACATATTCCTAATAAAATTTTTAAGAAATATGTCAATATCTTGATTATTGATGCCTGGCAGAGAAGGTGGGTTACAGATTCTACTGGTAGGAAAACTTATGTTTTCATGCCGGATGTCTATCAAAGATTTAAAAAAAAAATATGCGAATTAACTTTTACAACTCGCAGGTGCTCTCTGGGCATTGTAGGTTTCAAGCATATTTGTTCAGGTTTAAGCTTGCCACTGCTGACAGGTGCACCGTGTGTTCTAAGGATGCTGTTGATGATACTCGTCATTTTATCTTTGAGTGTCCTGCCTCTTCTCTTCACTGCGTGATACTTTCAGTATTGACAAATATAAAAACTCGCTTATCTTGAACAGAAGGAATCATGTAGCCTTCCTTGAATTTGCAGAGAAAGCCATGCGTTTCAAATTTACAATTACAAATTAATCAAGGACAATTAGCTAAATTCAAACGTGAACCCAACACTCCCTTAGCTTCTGGTGGCATGGTCCCTTTACTTATAATTAATTTCTAATTTACCTGACTATATTATTAATATGTTCAAATATGTAATGATGTTCATAACTGCTTTAAATTTAAAATATTTTAATCTAGACCATAATGAGGTATGTTTTTCTTTTAACGATGTATTTATATTCGATAGACTTATCTTTCAGAGAAGTAATTTTTTATTATTATTATTTTACCAGATTTTTTCTTATAAAGATGTACTTTTCTCAAGTTTAATTTTTTTTTCTTTTAATATTCTAAGATTATTATTTTTGAAATTGTGTATTTCGTTATCGACAAGATATATTTTGGTATCTCTTCTATATTATATACTTATTTTTACACTCCACAGACTCCTTTCTTCATGCACACAGGTAGTCGATGGGACTATGTTTTTCATCCCATCACTGCCCTTAGTTAGTACACAAACAGGGGACTATTACACACATGCTTCTATTTACTTTTCAGCTACATACTACTTATATGCACTTCTATAATTATTTAGCTTTAAGCACACTAGTCTCCTGTCCTTTATAATAACACCTAGATTTTAAGCAATAAACTAGCCCACCGGGTAAATCCGGATTGGGGAACAAACTAAAAAAAAAAATTGACTTGAAATTATGTCACTAGAACTAATGAATAGTACCGCGATTCGTATGCGTATTCGTATCTTTTGATTGTGAAAAAATAGAACAAAATAAACCATATTGAACATTATTAATATTATTATTATTATTTCGTCACTTGTCCGTACACGAAACGATAAGTGTGACGGAAGGATGATCTCTTTTTATCTATTCAATACAGGGACGAGTATAAGGGGGAGCCCATGTGGCCTGAACCCACTCCCATCCGAAAATAAAGAAATAATAAAGTACGGTAATTTGAATTACAGTACATTACCAAATTCAGCGATCGATTTTCGAAAAAGTATTCTAAAATTTTCTAATAACTGAATGAATTAATTGTTGCAAATGAAGGTCATCTGAACGATATTGTGATCCACAAATGATGGCAAGCTAATCTCTCGTTCTCATATTTTTACATAAAAAATTTCATTCTAAAATTTTGGTCGAGTATTTTTTGGGTTATTGAAAAAACAACAAACGTCCGTCTTCTCTGGGTCACCCTATATATTTAATTTAATTAGTTTCATATATTATAATAAAATGATTTTGTACATTGCCAAACATTCATAATTATTACGCATTTGGCTCTTTCAGTTCGGATAAGTGTTTGTGAATGGCTCCCAGGTATATAACGACCGGCATCTTGCCCCCCCAAATATAATCTATATTCGCACTGATAATAGCTTTAGTAGTAGTATTACGCCGGATATGATGTTCGTCGTGTGGTTTTAATTTTGCGAGCTTATTTTAAAAAACGACAATATAAGATCAAAAAGACACGGAAGCTAATTAACCAGACCCTGCAACCGCCTTTGCGAGCCAGATGATTTGAAAGGTTAGATTAGGTTCAAAAGTTGTACACTAGAATCCGCCTTACGGTATAACATAGGTATAGATAATATAGGACGATATAGAATTAATATACACGCAGGCATATATATATATATATATATATATATATATATATATATATATATATATATATATATATATATGTATATACGAAACAAAGAACCCTATAATATAATACGAGTGGCGATTCCGAACAGGGACTAAGCCGAATATAATAGAAATCATTAAATGTCCCTGGACGAGCGAACGACCACGTAGTAAGCTAGTGCGTGGTAAATTAATTTCGTTCGTTAAAGCTTCGTATTTAGAAAATGACGAACGTGGTTCGCTTTTACTACATGCCGCGTAATATTAACAATCGCCCGCTTAGTAGTAACAGATTTTTGTTCACTTCCGACAACTCAGCTATCCCTTGGAAGTTCGAAACACACACACACGTATATTTCAAATTCCCGTCAGAAATAACGGCTTTCACTCAATTATAATCGTACCCCCACCTACTACATAAACCTGAACCCTTTATCAAGTTATGATTTCGAATCCTTAAAGAATAATTTCGAATGGATGTAGAAAATATAACAAAAGCAAATTGTAGACCGGAAGGTTAACGTTATCATCAGATAGGACGATAAGTTCGATTGCATAAATGGGTAATCGCTAACATCAAGAGAGGGTAGCATGTATTAACATGGTGAATAAATTCAACAACAAGGTTAACCGCATACTTAATAAGGCCGATAATGTAACAACAACAATTATCAAATCGAATTTATTTCAAAATTTTAATACAATACGCTAGTAAATTTTAAAAAGTGATAGAATAAATATAAAATCAAAAATTATTACAAATTGAATAAATAAAAAAAATGCATAAATAATCGTTAAGAAAATAATTAAAGTACTAACTACTACTAATAATATTAATAACGAGTCAAATGATATCGAACACATGTCTTCTTTAATTATATATACGAAACTAAATTAAAAGGAACGACACCGCACGAACGACAGAAGGATTATAATAATTTCAACTGATAACGATCCAAATGTTCACCATAACTTACTGAATTACTAGAAATCCGTAGCCTCGGACGATCAATTAACCACAACAGCACCTGCATAAGACTGAAGATATCCCTACTACAAAATACGCTAGGTACTGAAATTTAAAGTTTAATTTTAATCTTTCTCACAAGTTTGATAATTAATTACTTAAAACCGTCATCGTGTAATATTTTTCTCGTCTTTGCAAGAGATATTTAGTTAATAGTTTCCATCACCTTCTTTTGTAATTAATCAAGTTAGTTTTTAATATTCCAGACGATGCATTATAATCTCCACCATAAATTGTCTACAATCTCCTTCTAGTCATACTACAATGGGGACTATCTGATTCCGGTAATAATAATAATAATAATTATAAAATTATAAAAATAATAATTGCAGTAACATCAACACGTCAGAGGTTACGATACTACCCACTGCGAAAAGCTCTAGCTGATGATCCACGTACATAGTGCGATAATTGCGATGTGGACGCTATTCGTCATTTTATGTTTTAATTTCAATTACCTAAGAATTAGGTTTGGTATAATAATTAATGACAGCTTAAAAATCACTAAGGATTAAACAATATCTTATCTTATATGGAATATGCTATGCGAAAATATTGAATGGGCGATAATGAAAATGATGTTAATTCAACTGTGATATCGAAACTAAAAAATTGTATTTTCTCTATAGCGTATAGTACGATTTGAATACTTATAAATTACATATATGTTATAATTTATCGTTAATTTTTATGTAATGTTTTTTTGTTTCTTGTTTCTTGTTCCTTATTTTTCTTAAACACTATTGCAATTCCGTGCGTTTACTTATAATTTATGAGCACAATAAGTAGATGCTGATTTTATGCCGTTAACATTCTAGTATCTACCTACTATATTTAATTACACTCTGCACTATCTATTACACACAAATGATATGGAAATGGCACATGTATATTTATGTATAAGTGCATAATTTATGTATAATTATTATAATTTGTTTTTAAACCCTCAGAGATACTGCACTTTTGTAAGACAATTTAATAAATATACTTGCCCCACCAGTGTTATTCTAGATTGAGATTCATTTTTAAAAAATGAAACATCAACACTGATAACTATAAGGATAACATAGCACTAACAAGAATTATTATCGTAACAACAATAATAGTAATAATTGTTACTACTATTGTTGTGATGATGATGAATAAACATTTATATCGTTTGTATCTCACATTACAACAACCAGTCATTACTTATGGAATTATGCATTGGGGAAATGCTGCTAGATCATGTATGCGTTCGTTGTCAGTGCTACAAAATGCTGTATTTAAAAAGTTCCCTTGCAATCTAACAATGTTAAATATTCGAGAACTGTATGAGGTGCAGGTGTTGTATTTTGTTTTCCAGTTTCGTTCAAGGTTCTCCATTGGTATTAAAACAGGCAAAACTAGAGCGTGCTCAGTTGAATTCGCTACACTGCCAAAATTTACAAAGCGTCATTGTCGGATACAGTCGTCATATATGGGATCAGTATTGTTTAATATGTTGCCACCCCAATTTAAAATTGATCTAAAAAATTATAAACGACGTCGCAAGCCCTTAATACGTTATATTATTACTAAGAGATAACTGTGAAAATTATATTTATAAATAAATATGATTTATATGTGCGTTGGTATGTCTGCATGATGCGGTGTATGCGAATATGTGTGTACACGTACCTAATGCATGTGCATGTATGTACCGATATATGTGCATATGTGTATATGTGTATACACATGTAGTTGTGTGTATATATGTATGTATATTTATTTGTGAATAATGATATGTAAATATGTGTACAAGTGCATTTGTGTATAGGTGTGTATATATGATTAAAATGAAATATTCTCATATTAACATTTTTGCTTATTTATATGTATGTATGTATATATGCATGTGTAGTATGTATGTATATATAATGTATGCATATATACGTGTATATGTGTATATGTATAAATATATTATACCTCATGTAATGTTTACCTATTGTATACGGTCGTTCGTTTTTATTTTTACTTTTTATTTTTGTAAAGTATATCGATAATTTATAATTTATTTTTCATAATTAATTTTGTTTAATAACAATGTAATAAATTAAGACAATCGAATTTGTTATTATGCATGAATTTATTTTCCGCTGCTCGCGTAGATAATGCGCATTTGCGGATTTTATTATTAACTTCTTTTCTTGTTTCTGGTAAATGTAAAAACAAATAAATTGAATTGAATTGAATTGAATTATGATTATAACAATAACGATGGCATTAACATTAACAACGATAACTATAAGGATAACAATAGCACTAACACGAAGGATAATCATAACAACAACAATTATAATAGTAATAATAAACGATAACATAGCAATAACAAGGATGATAATGGTAACAAAAAAATAATAATAGTAATTCATATGACTATTATTATTATCAAATTAAATTTAAAATTGAATTATCGTTGTTCTTATTCGTATTGTTATTATTAAACTAGCTGTTAAACTGACTATACTCCGAAAATAAGCCTGCCTATGTGCATGTCTTTGGATCGCTCGCTTAACTACCCCATGCATACACAACGCTCTAATAAAAATTTCACTTCGAAATTAAATTTTGCGGTTTATTACCGGTATGGGCGGCAATTATAGTGCCTATTTTTAGTTAGGTAGTAAGACTGAACCATCAGCGTGTTTAAAAAGTTTGTTTAATAACTTAAAAACGCGTGTATTCCAACATGAACAAATGCGTGTAAGGCTAGACGATTATTACAGATTTTGAAAGTATCATCAGGTTTGCTCGTATTATTTCGGTAAAACTAACCGATAATGAGAATAATACCAATAAGGAACAGAAATGGCACGTACGAAATTAACAACGACTCAATCCAGCACAAACGACACGAAAATTTTCAAATCAAATTTCGAAATGAAGTGGCTGAAGGTTCAACTTTGAAACATAATGTTTCGAAAACTGAAGCGACACTAACGAAAGCAATAACGCACAAACCAGCGCGAACGAATTGCGAACGACGCACAAAAATTTCAGCTCAAAATTCGAAATAAGGTCTAAAGGTCCGACTTTGAACACAAATGTATTTTAAAAACGAAAGTGATAACGGCACAAAACGAAATAACGACAGCACAAACCATCTTCAAATTTAAAATAGGAGGGCTAACATGTTCACCAATTACTCAACTAGTTTTTTAAATATCTCGATAAAGGGGAATAACACAAACAAAGCAAGGTATTAATGATGTATAAAAAAATAAATGTTTAAACTTTGGTTCGATACATATTATTACAATTAATAATATACAATATTTACAGCTGAGTATCTTGCTCTTCTCAGGGAAGTTCGCCTTTACACTTCAGCGAATATCAGTCAAACGCTCTGGAAGCTATTTTAAATTCCTCATTTAATAGCAGCTATTTTCCATCAATCTAAGATATTATAAGAAATATTTGTGATCTATCTCTGAACCGCGTTGATGTCAAATTTGTCCGTATTCCCAGCCACTCAAGTATCCACGGGAATGATACCGTAGTCAATCTTGCTAGAAGCTACTTCACTACACCTGTTAAGGACATTACATTTGAGATTAACTTTTATCACAAGGAATTTTGGAACCGAGCTTACATGTACCGCCATTAAGCCAAACTCCAATAATTTTTTGGTTCTTTAATCTTCCTAGGAATGTAAAAAACAGGATTTCGTTTATTCGTATTATATGTAAGGCTTAACGTCGATAATATTTCGTACGTTTTATTTACAAATAAATTAGCAACTTCGCCATTCTGTACCCGCACTTGCGATGAGGACGAGGTCACCGGTGAAAGCCACCTATTTTTCAATTGCAGTTATTACACAATGTATCAATCAAAATTCCTGTCACGTATTATAAGTAAAGGAATCCCTCTCTCAGCTAATCTCAGATGCGTGCTCAGCTTACAGAACAATAGCGTATATATTATCATATTCAATTACATATCAGCTTGTAGTATAAATATTTAATAAGACATATCATCCATTTCTTACAGCCCCCATAAAGAAAAATGTAATAACAGCAATATTATTGATAATAATAATAACAGCAATATTATTGATAATAATAATAACAGCAATAATAATAATAATAATAATTTTTTTAATTAATACTTTATTATGCAAATTAATAATGTACAACTTGTTGCATTTGCAGAGGAGCAATACACTGCACCACCGCTTAGGCTTAATCAATGTATTGCTCCCCTTTACAATACTCTATAGTTAACAATAATACAGTAACTACTTTTACACTCGCATTTGCGCGGGCTGTGCGTCAGTTTCACTCACAGTCATAGTATACATGTATTCCCTTATAACTTAAAATTATAACTTAGGTATACTAGATGCATAAATGTACGAATTATCCATAATGACACATACATACACATATAAATATACAGAACTTAAACATTATATGCATAAATTCCACGCAATCACCCCCGTATATACATGTACGCGTGCAGAAATACACTCGTTATACATATTACTGTAAACGTTTTATCACTGATTCACAATGCAAAAACTTCAGTGACCAAATTTCTTATGCATTACATTAAATGCGAATAATTGGAATTGTCGAGTAGTGTATTTGTCTTGTAGGTTAAAATTATTTTTATTGTAAAATCTTAAATGGTCCATAGTGGGACATACAAATAGTACATGGTTCGCAGTTTCTATTGCGCCGCATTTACACTTGTCATCATTACTTAACTTAAGAAGAAATAAATAAGACCCAAATTTTCCATGCCTCGTTAATAATTGGGTAGTGTAGAAATCAGGAGTAATTTTAATATTGTGTCTATTTAATATATTGGGGATTAGGCTGTGGGTGTGTCGGCCAGTATTACCTTGTTCCCATCTTTTTTGCCAAATTTCTAAGTAGTGTCGTTTTATAACTTTCAGGGTATAGATATATTGAGTTCTGGTTTCACTGCGAGAATTTAAGTTGAATTTTGAGATTATGGCGTTTGTTTCTTCTATTAACTGCTCATTAAGATATGGAAAGAAGTCCACGTTTTTTATGGCAAACATGACTGCTCTTCTGAGCATAAGAAGATCGACAGGAAGTACATTAGCGATAACTACAGATGAGCTGTTTGAAATTGTTTTATATCCCCTGCAAGCGTTTATTAGATATTTTCTTTGCATACCAAAAAGTTTTTTCTTTACTGTTTTAACTTTTAGCCGGTTTAGTAGGACGGTGGAGCAGTATGCTACAGTGTTTTCAATCAGTGATTTGTATAATACAATATAATAATAATAATAAGTGCAATAATAAATATAATATTAATAATAGTGATAATCATTAGGATGACAATGATTATGATAAAAATAATGAACAATTTCTGTACACACACACACACACCCATACATTATATATATATATATATATATATATATATATATATATATATATATATATATATATATAATAAAGGGTGGATAAAAGTTCGTTTTATATAATGTTTGAAATTTTCAAACCACTCCGGGCAGATAAGAAAGCAAAAGAAAAGAAATGTAATTTTAAAAATCTTACGCCGCTCGAAACAAACTACTTCAAACGATTATATTAATCACTTCTTTGTACGCTTAAACAGTAAAGATTCAGGAAGTGAAACAAAATCTCAACTATATATATATATATATATATATATATATATATATATATATATATATATATATATATATATATATAGATATATATATAGATAGATAGATAGATAGATAGATATATAGATAGATAGATAGATATCCTCGCTTAGGGGAATTTTTTATTTATTTATTTTTTTGAAAATAAAAGTTAATTTTTCAAGGAACTAAACTCGGATAGGGGAAGAAACTATATTTTAAACTTATTTTTACGGTAAAACGTTAATAATAATAAATATTAATATCGTAGACTTATAAAAAAAAATTGAAAATTTTTGTTCATCATAAGAGGGTAGGTAAATAAAATCGATATTGCGGAACAGATGGCGTAAACTTAAATAATTTACGATCAAACTAGAAATACGAATTAATCGCGAATAGGAATAATTGTGAAATGAACATGACGTAATTAAGCCACTAATATATGAAATAGAGAAGCATGTTAACACCTTCCTGATAAAAAAAATAACATAAATACCAATCATAAATTTAACAACACTACATATCATCATCCCTATTATCTACACGATAAAAAATGTTAACGTCTAAACAGTTTAAAACAGTACTGGAGATGATTACTATATAAAAAAATATTAAGCATTATGGGGTGAATATAACGGTTTAGCAAAACAATTCTTTCCAACTATAGATAGCCGAATAAACAACGTTGTATTTAGGCCGAATTGTTTTAATGTACAGTTCATCAGCGGACATGGATTATTTAAAGATTACACTTATATAAGTATTAGTATACTCGAACCGATCTGTAATATACAATACAGCTGATAATGCAAATCACAACCTGACCGGAGTTAAAAACGTGACTTTTTTAAATCATGGGAGTGTAGAAGCTGTAATTACGATCAGATAAAACCTTGAATGTTATGTAAATAATAATAATCTGTATTTTAATAAAAACTAAGT
Organism: Coronaproctus castanopsis; assembly: GCA_032883995.1. Lineage (NCBI taxonomy): Eukaryota > Metazoa > Arthropoda > Insecta > Hemiptera > Monophlebidae > Coronaproctus > Coronaproctus castanopsis. Next base: position 12,986,629 of record CM065052.1, on the reverse strand, counting down.
TTTGCAGACATTTGAAAAACATCAAATTATTTGATATCAGCAAGAGTTCGATCAATAAATAACTTAAATGGTTCCTTTCGCAGGTAACCACTATTATAAACAAGTGTAGATAAACGAAAAATAGTAATAAGCATTATTAAAAAACATGAATGGATAAATGATGATAGAATTAATATTACGCGTGCAAAACTTACATTATTATTACATTCTAGCATACTGAGTAGATATAAAGAAGTTTCCGCATGGTGAAAAAATCCATAAGAAGAGCCAAATACAATTATTATAACAACTTATTAAACGCGTGTAAAAATCAGCAGAAATATTATTGGAACATTACAAAGCAAGTTATTGATAAGGAGACAGAGGCATTAAAGAAATTAAAATTGACAAATGTATAGTACTAACCTGTGGTAATGAAAAGTTGATAAACTATTTCAGCATTTACTTTAAGAATGCGTAGGCACTATTGTTTAACAAAATAATCAAAAAACACCGTCAGCTAGTAAAATTTCAACTTCTGCAAGCTTACATTCATTTTCCTTTACAAAATTATCTATTCTTTTTATGAACAATAAATCACCTTACCGGTTCTGAACTTCTCTCGATAAAACTAATCAAAGAAAACATTAATTTTTTCCTACAGCCTTTAACGTACTTGTTTAATGAGTCAGTTAAATCCGGGATGTTTCCAGATGTGTTTAAAGTGTGTATTCCCATATATAAAAGTGGTGAAAAAACAAACAAGTAACTCTGTCAACCAATATATACCATCTACTTTTTTCAAAATTTTCGAGAAATGCGTGAAAAATATCTACAGTCAGTCTTAACAATGAAAAGGGATTACTTCTTTTGAGTTTCCGAAAACAAACCTTGACAGGTAACTTCCAAACCTCGCATTCAATGATCTTTTGTACAATATTCCAAAGCAAAATCAAAAATCCATAAACATCCCTAACTATGCAATCAGCATCAAAAATATGTTCTTATCATCATTTCCGCAATTTAATAGAAACTAACCCATCTTTCCAAGTATTCATACCCACTCCATGTACCCTAAAGCTACATTGCTCTAGAAATCTTTAAATATAAGAACGCTGTTTGCTGTTTTACCGATGGCTCTAAATCTGGTGGACGTGTGGGGTCTGCCTTCTTGGTGCCCCCTGTCACAAATCGTTTTCGGCTTTCTAAGGCCTGCTACATATTCTCAGCAACATACGTAGTCAAACTTAATGACAGCGCAGTGCATATATCTGGTGAAACAGGCCAGCGTATTAGAACCTTACCTTGTCCTAATTTATATAAATGATCTATGCGATTTGCAACTACATGGGAAATTATTTTGCTGACGACTCTGCGTTGACAGTGGACTACCAGAATTATTAAAACGCTCTGTTCAAACTGACGCGGACATAATATCAAATTGTTTAAGCAACAATAAATTAAAAGCAAACAACAAGAAAACGAAATACGTAATCTATAAGCGCACTTTATCTTGGTCTGGCTATTGTTTTGTAAATTTTATATATTGATAGTTGATTGTGTTGTTCACCACGGTCATTATCAGATTTTTTAATATTTATTTTCATTTTACTTGTAAAATTGTGTTTTTTAAAAAATTTTGTGTTCGTATATTTTTATATTTTATATTTTACTTTTGGACATCACACATCGCAACAGTAAATGAAAAATTTAAAATTCCACCAGTATACAACTTTTACAGAATCCGGAAAATAATATTGAAGAAAAAAATTAATATAAAAAAACAAAATTAATAAACACATATATTGATGTTAAATTTCAACAATTCAAAAAATAGACAGAACAGAAGCAGAACAGCATTTTTGGAGTATATTTTCACAATCACCATTAAATATTTTAAAGTAATTATATTTAATTTATATTTTTAAAATTATGATTTTTTAAAAAATGTTTCACTTGATAATGGCCTAAATGCCGAAGAGCTTTGTGTTTTCTATAAGAAAATAAATATTAGTGAATTTTCAATTGATTTTTTATAAAAAATCACTACATTCCACATTATATAAAAAATTATCTGTATTTGTCTAAAAAGTTAAGAAACTGAATTATTTATTTTATTACCTAAATCACTTACATTTGAGACGATTGTATTTAGTATTGTACCAGCCAGTTTTATCCTGTGATATAGTATTTTGGAGTGGTATAGCTAGATATCACATTAAAGCAGTAGTGATGTTACATAAATCTGCTATACGCAATATAAGGGAAAATAATGATGCGTTATTAGAAAGTATGATCTTAAAGGTATCTGAACTACATAAACTGCAATTTTTGATTTTTGTACTAAAGCACTATCATAAACTTAATATATCAATCGGTGTAGGAAAGTACCTCGGGCGGTAATTGCATGCCTCAATAAAACTCATATGGGATTTCAGGCTATTTACCGAGAAGATGAAGTGTTTAATAATTTACCCAGATAACTAAACATTGATCTTCTCAACTATAAACAATGACGTAGAAAATTGTTAACAACATTAATTTTGGGTAAATAAAATAATAAACAATCGTATGTAGTTAAACTGACTTAGCTTAACCGCAGTTAAGTAAAAGCAGAAGTATTTTACTGTACTTCTTAAGTCCAGTATTTGATATATACATATGTAACATGTTACCGTTACGTATCGTACATTTCACGTTCGGTAGCGTGCATCAATAGACGTTGGATACATATATGTGTGTGATACAAATGTATGGATATATATATATATATATATATATATATATATATATATATATATATATATATATATATGGGTGTGTGTAGTAAATAAATGTATATCATATAAGTAAATTGGGAGCGGCGCAATTATACACACAGCCAATTTTAATAAACTTAATAATTTTATGTGTAACTATTATTCAAGAAGAAATAAAATGATTTAATTAAATGTGATTACTATTATTATTATTAAGTATATACCGGGCATACTACTATGCACGCACCCCTTAATGTTCGTGAACATGTATAAGCGCATATATCAGTGAATATAACAGGTTAAATGTGCATTGTAAATACGTATGTCTTCGTAGATGTGCGCATGAGGGCGTGCATGTCTTTGCACACTTATACATTTATTTATGCTGGATAATTGTACATTGGTAGCTGTATTTACCTATATTGTTACATGGTTGTATGTACTTCAAAATTGCACACATGTGTGCAGTAAATAATCGTAAACACATTGAAAAATTTGTAATATTGCATATTGTATTCAAATAAATTCGATTGATTTTATTATTATTATTAATTATAAACGAAGGCGTCTTGTTTATATGGAGGTTTATGTATTGAAAATAAACGACTTTTGTATATAGACATTGTTAAGCCTACTCCGTATGATCATTCGCGCATATCGATTTGAATGCAATAATGATATACACCAAGCTTTAAAAATTATATATATATATATGTGTGTGTGTGTGTGTGTGTGTATATATATATATCTATATATCTATATATATATATATATATATATATATATATATATATATATATATATATATATATACGGAAGAAACACAAAGGATAAAAAACAAGAATAGCCAAGACTAAACAGAGTGGAGACGAAGAAACATTTTTTAAATGTAATTATGAGGAGACGGGATCAATTGGTTGGACATATTTTGAGGAAATAGCCTGATGAAAACCATATTGGAAAGAATGGTATACGAAAAAAAAAACGGTGATATATATATATTACGGTGATCGTCGTACATTCACGGCAAAATAAATATAATAAAAATTAGGAATTAAATAATTATATATAAATATATATATATAATTAAAATTATTTGTATTTAAATAATTAATTACGTTTCAATAAATCGCTCGATACAAACGTTAGATGTAAAAATTATATAAGTAATTTACGAGATAAGGAATAATATTTAATATTAATATCGATAAAATAACGGATAAGTCTAATTCGTCGCTAATAGTCGTTACAAATGTACATACGCATAGTTACGATAATTATTATTTCCGGCAAAACCCAATTTGAGATATGCGAGCTATTGTCGTACAGTAATAATAGCTGAAACGCCTCTATAGTCACAAAGTGAGTAAAATGGAGGATTGCTCGTGAGCTTACAACCGGTTGATCGATAAAAGAGAGGACGGAATGGAGGACAAGAGATGTTGGAAAATATTAGAGTAAAAGCTTTTAAGAAAAGGAAGTAAGTTTCAGTTTTTAGCTTGAATTTTAAAGTCTTAGTTCGTCAATTAACTGGTGAAGAACAAGCGAATTAGAAAAATGTTTTAGTTTTTTTTTTAGGGCTCAGTAGAAGAAAAAGATGATTAGTGAATTCGATTTCGGAAATTAAATAGAAACGATAAATCTAATTGATCAGTGAGAAGTTAACGAGACCATCGTCGAACCGGATATTTCAAACCGGGTTAGTTTACTGTTTAAATTTAATATAAATATTTCTAAATCGGTTATTTATTAAAAGATTTATTTTCATACTTTTATTTTCTTATATATGAAAGTATATCGTTCCAATTATTCGAAATCTAAATGGGATTTCTTCGCATATCATTGTGATCTCGATAAAATAGGAAATAAAGTAAAAATTTAACTAAATTAAATGTTTATTTATATGTATGTATATATGTTTATTATGTATATGTATATACTCGTTATTATTTCCGTAACTCGCAAAAGAAGATAGAATGAGAAAAGAAGAGAATCCGTTTAGAAAGAAAATGAAAGAAAGCTAAGTACAGAAAAATATTATATATATATATATATATATATATATATATATATATATATATATATATATATATATATATATATTATATATATATATATATAAAATTATACGAGGATCCTAAACGTATAATAACGAAGTCCATAGATATACATCAGGCGTGTGTTAGGGCTCTCGCAGTATAATATATATATATATATATATATATATATATATATATATATATATATATATATATAGGGTCATTAATGTAATTATTGAAATATTTGTTACTCTGTCAACGTAATATATGTATGGGCCATGTGTCGCCTAAGACCTCGTTATATATCTAACTTTAGCTGATGTAGACGCGATTATCATTATTATGTATAATAAAACATATCGACAAGGTGTGTGGACCAGTAATTTGTTATAATCGTTTAATTTTTAGCTAACTCTTATTTTTAATTATTTTATCAAACTAATATATATATATATATATATATATATATATATATATATATATATATCTCCATTTTTACTATCCTTAATGTTTTGTCCACGAATAATTATAAGTATGTAATTAGTTATAGGGTTGTTTTTTTTTATATACGTGCTAATTTCTAATTATACATTAAAACTTAGTTCAATTCGATCGGTTGTGTGTATAAAGTGATTTCGTATATTTTTCCTTCTTTAAAAATAATAATAACTGAAAATAATAATCGGGGATAATCGTTATATTAATAAAATAATAAATTAATTATTATCCGACTTTCTTGCAATCTAATCGAGATTTACACGATAGAAATTTTGTTGGTAATGTTCGTATGACAATAGAGAAATAAATTTGAAAAAATATTATCATCATCGTTACTTTTACTATATTATTATTATAATTATTATTATTATAACTACAAACACTTACTCGGAAGGCTATCCTTTGCAAAATGCCAAACTTTTACGTCTACGTATCGGCCTGTGATATTTCGTTTTTATTTTTGGTAATAATCGACATTTTTCAACGAGTAGACTCCCCGTTGATTACGCCCGGTCTAGGCGAGAATTATAGGCTAGGCTGCGATCGTTTTCTTCGAATTTGTACTTTTCACGAAGGTTCGATGGTTGGAAAAGTTTTAAATGATTGAAAGTGAAACTGTACTCGAAAGTTTAACTATGTGTCTAGTCTTGACAAAAAGTCTCGAGAAAAAGTGTAATAAAAAGAAGACCCTTCGAGGTTTTTCTGAAAACGAATTTGAAAACTTGACCCCTAAAAGAAAAAAAAGAACAGAAAATATAAATTCCGTCAGATCGTTACTTTACCATATAACATATATGTATACATAATATTCACGGATATATATGTGTGTGTATATGTAATGTGTTATATGTGCATTTGTGTGTATGCATTAGTGAAAATAAAAAAGAAACTATATAGAATGGTTTCGTCAATTTTTTGCGGAGGCGTCGAAATTACTTTAGCTTTTCGCGCACAGCTGTCAATTATTTTCTTAACTAACAAACAGCCATCAGTTTCGATTTTTTATCTACTAAATCGACAGATACCCTCTTCCTTAATATATATATATATATATATATATATATATATATATATATATATATATATATTATTGATACCTTATCAGCCGTATCTATGTCCAAAATTTTTCAAATTTTGAGGGAAGATTTTTTGCGTTCGTTTTAAAAACCGATCAAACACTATTCGCTATAACCATCGTACGGTTACGTGTAAACCTAACTTTAAAACTATTGGAAATTCGCAAAAAATTCAAGTTCAAAAACTGGTTAATATATTTACTGTCATATACGAAAGGAGATATCGAAAAAAATTTACAACGCCATAACGCATCGGAGTAAGTAAATTTTCTGTGTGTGTTCTCCAATCCAGACAAACGGGTAGGCCCTAATGTGTATTTTTTAAATAATTGTTTATAAAGGTGCTGAGGCTTGCGTCACATACATATTATAAGTAAAGCATAATAAAACAAAAAGGATACATCGATTTATTGTATAACGCCTACTTGTGCATAGCCATCAGCAAGTGTGCTTATAATTTTAGTGATTAAACGGTGTTATATTTTGTTTGGTTTATAATTAATAAAATCACATTCTCCAATATATTCAACATGTAATTACGTACAATAATAATTATCGTTGGAATTTGTTGTTTTTAGGTAAGATTAACAGAGTATACTTTGAAAATAAAAGTAAAATGTAATCAACTAAAAACGTATAAAAAATCACGCGCGTTAATAATATAATATTAATAATACAAAATAGTTAATCGAAATTTTTTAATTAAAATTCGTCTCGAAAGTTCTTCAATCTAACAGTGTTTAGAACTTTTAGAAGTTGTAAAATAAAGAGAGATAAAAAAAATACAATCCGAAGCCTATTAAAAAAGGCCAAGATACAACTTCAGTTTTTCGAGTTTTGGTTTTTAGTTTTCAAGTTTCAGTGTCGATTTAATTCTTTTCAAGAAATTCCGACGATTATTTAGTTATTTTTATAATAATAAAAAAATGTAATATTCAAAGAAACGGCTTACTTGTTAAAATATATATATATATATATATATATATATATATATATATATATATATATATATAAAATATATATATATATCGAATAACCCAGAGAAGATGGAAGGTTTTGTTGTTTTTCGAATAACTCAAGAACTACTCGCCCTTTCAGATTCAACAATCCTCCGGACTCATTCGCACTCAACAAACAGAAGAGACGATGTTGTACTTGCTCGTCTGCGCTTAGGTCACACTAATATCTCACACAGTTATATCATAAAAAATCTTCCTTCTCCTTTATGTTCAATCTGTAATGTCCTCATTACCGTCCACCACATTCTCCTCGAGTGTGTGCAATTCAATTTCGAACGTTCTATCCTCGACAAACCGCTCAGCCACCCAAACATTCTTTCCCACACGCACGATGCTTCCATTAATTTTATAAATTTTCTTAAATCTTCAAATTTATATAATTTAATTTAACAATCCGTCCTTCCCGTTTATTCTTCCAACTTTCAATTCATTCTCACTAACCTTACGTTCTCTCCTTTCCCATGCCTCTGGCCTAGGTGCAGTACACGGCACGTAACTTTACAGATAATCTACAGGTAGTAAAAATTTTTGAATGAAATTTTATTTAAATATAGGAAAACGATGAGCTTACAATTATTTGTGGAGCACAATATCGTTCAGATGACCGGCATTTGCGACAATACATTCATTCAGTCTCTTCAAAATTTTAGAACACTTTTCTGAGCAGAGGTACCCGAATTTTTTAAATTTCTTCGGAAATCCGAGTTTTCAGGTCTTCCAGATCTCGTGGACGTGTTTCGTAAACGCGGATCTTAAGATATCCTCACAAAAAAATCACGTAACTTTGAATTCTTTTCGAAACTCTCTTTGCACTGTCGTGATCTGTTCATGCCGAAAATAATGTGTCACGCAAAACGCTCGCTCCTTCTCGTTATATGATGCCGTCGTAATTAAAACTGTTCTAAAACAAATCTCACGTGTGTACACTAAACGGAAAGCACGCGGTTTGCGTTGTAGCAGTGTTACTAACTGCGCTATACGAAAGAAACATCCTTTTTCTCTGAGTCGCCCTATTTATATAATTAATTCTTATAAATCGAAAAAAATACCCCAGAATATAACCTTTTAATCATATTTACCAACACGTATGCGGTAAAAATCAAATTTCTAAACTTATGACACACGATCGCTTTGAACGTGTATTTAAATAACTATCGAGAAAACGACGACAGGAAAAAGAATTAAAATTTCTACATATACACTGGGGGAGAAATAAGTTAAAGGTATATAGAAATTTCAGTCAAATCATTAGAACCTTTTCATACAAGAATTTCTTGTTTAATAAAATAAGAAAATATAATATATATTTTTTATACATTCTATTTATTTAATATATATATATATATATATATATATATATATATATATATATATATATATATATATATATAATATTACAATAATCTTAATAAATAAAGACAATAACATAAGCTTAAACATTCTTATAAATGAAGACCGTTTAACTGATGTTTCATCCGTATTTTCTCTACTTTCAACATATCCAATAGAGGAAACTTGAAAATATAATATTTTTTCTTTCCTTTAATATTACGCATATCTTAATGTATAAATTGTGTTGTTTTTATTCTGAAACCAGATGCAACATGTATTGAGCTCTACATTTATGCACTAGAAATTGTTACAATATAGAAACGTGTGATCATTTCTATATGACATTTATCGTTATTTATTAATCCTATTTTCTAGAAACTAATCGATTTTTATATTCTGTCTTAATTTTATTCAATTTTGCGTGTATATAAATAAACCTATGTTTTCATGTATGCACACACACACACACATATATATATATACGGTATATATATCAATATATGTATTTCAATTTCTGAAATAATTATACTATTTATTCCATTTGCTCATGATTCAACTTGCATATCGGTTTCAAAATTATACATATCAAAATGTTCGTAATGCAGAATATTTTTTCCTTATTAAGAAGTTTTCTGGGAAAAAATTATACTTTAATTTCCATATTTCGGCTAAATTTTATTTTTAGTGTATACGTACATTTCCAGTCTTTACCTTCCATTTCTTCCGCTCTAAGGTTTCCCCGGTAATTTCCCTCGCGCCGTCAACATGAAGATAACGGGTTTTTTTCTCGTATCTCATCTGCTACGTACTTCACTTTCATTGAATGCTATCGACTAATATTATTTTCTTTTCGTTTCTATTTGGATTAGAACTGTTTTATCGGTGACCAAGTCGGTCCAAGAAATTTTTAGCAGTAATATGGTATTTCGAAAGAATTGATTTTTTTTTGCTATTTGCACTCACGTGATATGCATATTGTGTTGTATGGAGGATGTTTTTCGGAAATAATACAACTTCATATATTCCTAGAAGAAGGTACTTTTTGACGGCAAATATATTTATATATTTTCATATAGTTTTCTTTTATTCGTGGATTCGTTAATAGAAACTTCTTTTAAGCAGTAAAGAGTACGATTAGAAACGAACAGCAAATGAAAACGACAAAGTACGAGCATGTCAAACATCTCAATACGTGAAACAGCTAATAATATTTTATTATTGATATGTAATATATATGTGTATATATATATATATATAGAAATATACATATGTTTTTAATGTGTGTGTTATGGTGCGTGTATGTATAAGTAGATAGAAGGGCACATTATCATTTTGTACTTAAAAGTTTGTCATAAAAGTTTTGAAGCTGTTAGAAGATATAGAAAACTTATCCGCTATATTTTCAAAATCCTTCATTCCCGCGTAGATTTCTCATATACCCTGTACACCTTACGCCTATGTCATGTAGACATACGTCTAAATAAATATATATATTTATGTCACGCACACATACATCTAAATATATATATATATATATATATGTGCCACGCACACATACGTCTAAATAAATATATATATATTATTTTTGTGAGCTGGCATTGGTTCTATTTTTTCTTTCTCATCTCCCCGTGTTCGTATACCGCTTCCGAAGGTATATACGTTTAGCGCCACGAAACTTGTAATAAGTAAAATTCATTTCTTTCACCTAACCCAATAAAAGCGGGCAAAAGTCATCGTCGCTGTTAATAATTGCCAATGATGTTGTAAGCTCCAACTTTATCGAAACTTTTACAATATTCCAACTAGACCGAGAATCGTATATTCTTTACCTTGCCAAATGATAATCATGATGATGACGAAGATCATTATCATCATTCGTCGTCGTTATCTAGTAATACCGCGTCAGGCTCTGGTAATTTTTGTTTTTCTTTCAATTCCAAACTCATTTTTCCCGTGTTTGCTTCTGTTATTAGAAACCGTTGTGTATACCGGCTGCATTCTTTACCATTTCGCGATTACTTTTTATTCGTGTCTCGGTCTCGTAAATGATATTTAATATCTAACTTATATACTTGACCCACATACTCTACCAGTCGGATGGAATAAAGAAAGAGCTTACATTTCTACGAATAACGCGATGTGGTGTAAAATGAAATCGAAAAAACTTAAGATTAATTTATAACATTAAAAAATATATATATATAGAAAAAATCAATCACTATAAACTAAATGTAAAAATAAGAAAAAAAAATCGTTAAATTCCTTTAAATTTGAAAAAGGAAATGACAAGATCTACCACAGTAGCTTGACTACCCGGTATCACGCATGCGCTTGTACGTTATCGTAGGATTATTTAAAGGGATGCAGCCCCCTAGGCTTCATGTACGCGGACTACGTTCAACATTTTGGTAAAATAATAAATCACGATAAACTCCGAAGAACGAATAGGAGGATATTTTAACCCTTCCAGTTACAACATAAAATTTTGACAGAAAATTAGAAATTATATACAGATTGCTTATTATACAACACAGCTTCTTAAATGACTCTAAATAATTTTCACCGTGTTTAAATAAATATTTTCAAAAAATTGTGACATTTCACGTCAGCCAGAAAATAAAAAATTTTGTTAGCATTAAAATTTCATGTACCATATAATGCACATCTAAAAGGATTAATATTGACTATAGTGTTCAGAAATGCCGGTGTTATAGCATCAGATAATATTTTATTCGTCCTACACATCGAAATAGCTCATTTTGGTTAGTAACCATCGTTGCAGGGTTTTCGTTGTAATAATCCGTTATTTATTATTATTTCAGCTTGAAAATGACATAACCGCCAATTTATTATTAGATTACTAACAATTAGTGATTTATAACTTTTATTTTTTCGATCAAAAATTACTACCACCCCCCTAAAAAGTGTGTATATATATATATATATATATATATATATAAATATTTTAATATTAAATATAAGTACATCAATGAACTAGTGGAAAAGGTAGAAAAAAAGTTGAAATATATACCAAGAGAAGAAAAGAAATGTGAAATTTATTTATTAAAATGGCGTAATTGTCAAAAAGCATTGGTATTAATAATATGCATACACACACATATATATATATATATATATTAATATTTATATACAGATAATTAATATATATATGATGGTGAATTGATGAATTGCAGTTATATCTCATAGGACGTCGTGATCATGATAATCCAATTAACTCATGAATCGTTTTTTTCCACTGGCGTCTGCCAATTGCCAACCTGCTTCACGCTGTTAATGTTGTTCTTTTTGGGTACATAAAAATGCAATATATGATCTGACCATCTTCGATGCGGTCTTCCTTTTTGTCTTTTGCCGGGTGGTCCAGATATTAGTTTTTCTAATTGCAGAGCGTTTCGTCTAATAATGTAACCAAAATAGCGCAAAATTCGTATCCGTATTGCAGACAATAGACTGAATTCTTCGCCTATTCTCTGTAAGACTATCTTATTCGTGATCTTTTCGATCAATGATATTCTTAAAAGCCTAACACCGTAGCTCGAAAGCTTGTATTTTCTTTTCTTCTTTTCTTTCGATAGTCCAAGATTCACAACCATATGTGAAAATAGATAAAATTAAATCTAAAAAGAGCGTTATATAATACGCATAAGATTTCTAATTTTTTGTACAAATTTCATGTGTGACTTAAAGGGATATTAGAATCTTTTTTATACATATTTATTTATTTTAAATCGTAAAACTCACATATCATCGGTTTAAAAACTTTTTAAAGCTATTTCTATCTTTCACCAAATATTTCGCGTTGATTCCGACAAGTTAAAACGGTCTATTGTACGAGTTCCACCGCCTAAGGATGAATCTGGAAATTAGCTAACAAGAGATGAAGAAAAAACAACTTTTTTCTAGACACCTAGAAAGAATCTTACAGCCAGACGATATTGTGTCAGATGTAATACTATCTACAAGTTATCGTGTAGAGCAGCCAATGAAACACTTCCCTCCAATTGAGATAGTTCAGGAAATAGTTAAAAATATAAATCCGAAAAAGGCTCCAGTCATTGATCTAATAATAATAACACCACATATATTGAAGGGTTGTCGCGTAAAGATATTGTATTACTTACTTGTGATTATGTTCAAGAAGCCAGACAAACCAACAGAGATCGTAACATCCTACCGTCTTTGCCTCATGGACGTAAGCAATAATCCATTTTTAAATTTACACCACAACTGGCCAACCTGGAGGCCATCAAGCAATTGATATTTGATAGATGACATTTGAAGGGAAGGAACTCACTACCTCCACCCTTTATTTTCCCTAATTAGTTAAAACATCAGTTGATTTAACATGATCTAATTTCCGCAACTCTTCGGAATTATCGACCAAGTTTATGGCCAAAGGACTTTGATGATTTTCCAACCTCATTAAACAGCGTTGGCACTTTTCTCGACCTCCTCAAGAACAGTGTTACGATGTAGAAAAATGTTTGAGACATACCAAGGTGGTGATGTTATTTGCCTTAAAGTTCGATTCTGAAATCTTTGTATTATATCTATGTTGCTAGGTCTTGCACAAACCACGGAGTTGAATACCGTACGTTCCCACAGGCTTTAAAACTCTGTTATATACAGCAATTTATTATTGATGCTAAGTTTAGACTTTTTACTAGTTAACCAATACAGTTCTCTCAGTTTTAACTGAAGTTCATTTGGTTTGTTTATTAAGTGTTTACTCCAAGTCAATCGCTTATCCAAACGCATGCCCAAAATTTGACTACCTCACTTTGAGCAAGAGTTTCACTACCAAAAGTTAATTAAGGACAGAATGCAAATGTATTTGTAAAGATCATATGAACAGTTTTATCTTTATTTATTTTTATGCGCCACTTGTTACATCACTTTTCGACAGTATTTACCACATGCTGTAACCGGCACGATGTGATGTTAAACACCCGCATACATCGCAACTTCCACTTCAGCGGTCAAAAGAAAATCCGCAGTGTACAACAAATACAATGTGGCACCTAGAACACTACCCCGTGGCACTCCGCCGTGGCCATCATCTATCGTACGATGGAAATTTAGCGAGTGTGGCAATATCCTCGACTATCCTCCTTTTATTGTAAATTTCTCACGTCGTCATTTGTTCTAAACTATTTCTCAAACGTAGATAAATAATTTGGTAGTTCAAACGGGTAACGTAGATAGGGAAATAAAGCGCGGCAGATAAAGAGGTAGGATATAGAATGTCCCGATAAAATTTCTAATCATATAGATAACCGGATTTTATTTAACTACGTACGTGGTAGTGGAAATAATGGTTTCAAACATACTGTCGTTGAAAAGGAACGAGTGCAGTAAAATAAAATGGGATTTATATTCTTATATATTGAACTTTTTTTTTTGTGTTTCTAGTCGGACAGTTTGGCCATAATAGAGATATGAACGATAAAAAAGGATGACGTAAGTTTAACGTTCTTACCGGTACGATGATATTGGCGAAGAGAAAGGTATTGCTATCGAATTGGTAGCTTTTCTTCTGTCGTCACTAGTCCATCTAGTATTTCACCTATTCCTTCGGCTAAGTAAACACGTAAATATATTTGTCGACCGACCAAAAAAAAATAGATAAAATTGTATGGTTTCTTCAGAACTATTATATATATATATATATATATATATATATATATATATATATATATATATATATATATATATATATATATATATATATATAACATCAAAGTCCATCCATTTATTCTCTCCGTCGTTACTATATCAACAAAAAGGGACGAAATTCGGTCTCCATCCTTGATCTCAAATCTATCCTCCAGTAAATAATCGCAATAATGTGTTTACAGTAGCCGGAGAAAACTATCACTGCTTTATCCTTATCGCTGGTATTTCCTAGTTAATATTAGAATCGGGTCGTTAAATCAAATTATATCTTCGGTCGGGAATCTTAGAATCGTCGATAGGACCAAAGAATCTACCTAACGGCTCCACTTTTACATTGTGTTTAGATGTGATAATTTTCTATTCGGCGTTGGTAGCACTAATGAGAAAACCTAAATCAGAACTTACAAACATAGCTGATAGGAGAACGAAGGATGGTTGTTACTTGCAGAAAGTGTTTTTTACAATAAATACCGTTAATAAACCAACTCGCTCACGACACATGCTTCCCAGTCAGATTGAAGTTAAACATCAATTTAGAGCAAATAGGCGAATATCGAGGTCACTTTGACAAAGGGAGTAAACCCTAACAGAAAATATGGTAACGAGAAACCACCACCACACACAGTCCTCAAGAAAACTAACGAGAACACTGAGATTGAGTATTACCATACGATTCTGTTAGCAACCGGCGTTTCGACAAACGAGGTCGGAATATGAAGTGGACGACCGGCCATGAAGGTATAGACCCAAGCTAAAATGTGGAAAACAAGCGACTAGGAAGATTTAAGAATTTCGACCTGACTATTTGTTAAGAGTCTTCTTGAAGCAAGAAAACCTTATATTGTAGAATTGAAACAAAAACGATATGGTATACTGATAGAATGGTGCATGTGAAACCTACAATAGAAAATTGGGTCATTTCACAACTAATAACAGTGTGATATATTGTTCTAACAATCAGAAATCCAGTGAAAATGGAGCAGCAATAATTGTAGACAGTTTAAGTACGTAGTGACAGGATACTAACGAAAAAATGACAGAATAATTAGTCAGAGTAGGACTTAAGATCTACGGTTGTAGGAAATGATGAAATATCTGCGGAAGTATTTAAACAAATTGGAAAGAAAGAAATTCACTCAACGAAAATAAACTCAAGAATTAGATTATCTAAACTAGCCTGGCAAGAAAAGAAAACATATTATGCCAAAAGTCGATACCGTTAAAACTACGTAAACGTATTGTTAAAACTTACGTTGCCCTGTAGCGCTTTACTGTGCTAAAACGTGGACAATGAACAAAAGGAAATTTCAAAAATTGCAGGCTTTTGAAATGTGGCGTTAGAGAAATATACATAGAATAAGTTGGACCGAAAAAGTTTCGAATGAAGAAGTTCTCCAAAGAATTGATGAAAAACGGACCTTATTACATTCGATAAAGAAAAGAAGATTAACCTACATAGGGCATGTACTCCGACATGGTGGTCTGTTACGCGATGTAATAGAAGGACAGATTCCAGGGAAAAGAGGTTGTGGTAAATAACGTTAACTGATTAATAAGTAGAAGGTATACATCAAGTAGCCTAGGCAGTTTCGAATCACTCACTAACCACCATCTCCGTATCGGAGGTAGACGTTTACCTATACATATTTTGTTGTAGTGTCAGTAGTATACAAGGCAATCATAATATAGCGTTAGCGTAGTTACTCATATTTAAACTAAATCGAATGGAAAACCGGATGAAACATTTTTTTACTAAAAAAAAAATGAAAATTAATAACACGAAAAAAATATTTCAATTCACGCAAATAAACAATTTTTTTTACACTTATATATGATGGTGCCAAGAAGACGGACGGTTTTTTTTTATTTTTTAATATTCGAAAATAGGAAAACCAGAGATTAGCTTACAATCATTTGTGGAGCAGAATATCGTTCAGATGACCGTCAATTGCAACATTACGTTTATTCAGTCTTTACAAAATTTTCGAAGACTTTTTCGAGCAGAGGTTGCTAAATTTTTGAAATTTCTTCAGAAATCCGAGTTTTCAGCAGCAAAAAAAAATTCGAGCAACTTGTCGTGGTCGATTCACGCCGAAAATGACGTTCTACGCAAAACGCGCACTTCTTCTTATTATAGTAAGCCATGAGAACTGAAACTGGACAAAAATAAATCTCTCGTGGTCACACTAAACGTGGAGTACGCGGCTTGCATTTTACGAGTAGCAGTGTCACCAACTGCGCTATTCGAAAAAATTATCGTTAATATTTACTAAGATATTTGGCAGTTGGAAACATTATTTTTCGACCGAAAAATCGTTTTCCTAGCGAAACATATCCGTTCGCGGAAATTAGAAAAAAAAAACGAATGGAATGATATCCGTACTTCGGTATTACACCAAAAAAAATTAAATTGCTCCGCGATGTTACGCATTTCCGTAATAGTTTACGGAATAATTTAGTTTTAACAAAAATATCTTTCAACATATATATCAATCAATTTGCTTCGGTTCATATTAGAAGATCAACTTCACCTTTTCATAGTGAAAGATTTTACTCGAATATTTCTTGATGTGAGAAATGATGATGGTTTCTTATCTATCGGATCACTCTCCAATAATGCTTAATGTTAGTGAACATATAAACATGAAATCATGGAAATAAATAATCAGATCAAAGGGTAAACAGTTTGCAAGAGCTAAAAAATAAATCATTTAGAGAACATTTTGCAAATTTATCACCATTAATCGAACGTGATTATTCTTTATGGAGGGCAACAAGAAATCTAAAAAATTCACCTAATAAAAAAACAAGACAGAAGCTAGACTCGAAGTGATTGTGAGGAAGCAGAAGTTTTGGGCGAATACTGTACTAAAATATTTCAGTCACATCATGCAAATTCTTGCAATAATTCAAATGCATACTGTGACGATGTATCTAAGCCTGATAAATTTACATCTCCAAATGAAATACAAAATACTATTAAATCATTGAATCCTACAAAAGCACCATAAGAGTTCTAAAGGAACTGCCTAGAAACGGCTTAATACTTCTAACCTATATCTTCAACGCTATACTTAGACTAACATACTTCCCAGTCCAACTGAAATTTTCACAAATTGTGGTTATTAAAAAACACACGCAAACCGGCAATAGAACCGAGCTCGTATCGACCTGTTTCATTACGCTTATGCTTTCCAAGTTGTATGAAAAACGAATTATAAAATAATACTACCACTTATGAAGTATAAAACGCTAATACCGGATTATCAACTCGAGTTTAGAAAAAATAAGTCAGTATCGTCGAACAAGTTCATCGGGTAGTTAATTTGATTAAAAAATCCACGGAAGAAAGAAAAGTTTGCGATGCGGTATTTTTAGACATACATCAAGAATTTGACAGGGTCTGGCATGAAGGGCTAATACAGAAAATTAAATATTACTTCCTATATCAATTGTCAAAAGTATCACAATCTTACCTGGAGAAAAGGTACTTTTACGTTAAATATGGTGAAGAAGAACCTGAGATTTATCCAATAAATCAGGTGTACTTCGAGGGGGCGTTCTAAGGCCGTTATTTTATATACTATATACGGCAGATACTCCCACTCCCGCAAATGTTGAAGTAGAAACATTTACGATGATACAGCTACTTCATGTGCACATAGTTCCTCTGTAGAAGCATGCACAAACTTGCAATCAGCAGATGAAAAAATAGCAACGTGGTTTAAAACGTGTAAAATTAATATTAATGAAGACAAATCATCTCGAATAATATTCACCGATAGAAGAACTTTTTCAACAAGGCCATAGTCATAAATGGAGTCATTATTTCTTAAAGAGAAGGAGTAAAATCGGCAACATATTATTGAAAAACGCAATGAACACAATGTTAAATGGAAATAAATGTTTTGCCTGTTAGGAAAAAGATCAGAATATTATACAACCAAGTCCTGAAGCCAGTTTGGCTATACGGCTGTCAATTATGGGGAAAAAAGCAATATTCCTATTCTACACCGAATGCAAAACAAAATCCTCCGAAATATCGCTAATTCCCCGTGGTATAAAACTAATCTTACACTTCACGAAGATCTTGAAAACCGTAAAAGATGAAACCGCGATTATTGCCAAAAGATACGTCAACCGTCTAGAAAAACACACTAATTACATAGCGATCTCCAGAACACGCTCGAATATCGTCGACTGGATAGAATGAAACCTCCGGACTTAATATAAGCTAAACGTATTCATACAGTTAAGTTTTGGCATACATCATCGGATGAAATGTTACTTACTCGTGATATACTATGCGTGTCAATTACAAACAAAGGATTAAAAAAGAAAAAAATAAAAAAAAATAAGAAAGAAAAAGAAAATTTTTTCATGGCACTAGAAAATTTAAAAAGTATGAAAAAAAAAATTGCTCCGTTTATATATTTCTCGCAGATAGAATCTGACCGGTTAACGCGTTTAAAGAATATAGAGGAATTAAACCGAAAAAACACGTACAGATTTTTCGGATATTTCTTACTTTTAAGATTCGAACCGACAAAACATTCTGCTTTTAGCACACTTTTCCAGAAGTACAGTTGGTCCAGATGTTAGTCTTCATTGTCGAAGTTAATATACCAACCTGTTACACCTATTCCTTTTGTTTACCGTCACTACGTGATGATAAACTTTCAAAATCGAAAGGTCGATTCCACCCGCTGGAAATAACTTCGATCAGAATTATCTCTAGAAAAACTACCAAATTTCGATAGCCTTAGCGATAGCGATAGCATTTTAACGGGTGAGAATAGAGAATGAAATGAAAGCCAAATTAGAACTACCGTGTAGATCTTATACCAGAACACAAAAGTTAAAACGTTCGAGCTAGTTTACTAAAGTTATCTAGAGCATCACCGAAATCTTACTGAGTCAGTGGTCGTAGTAGTTGGTTAATCGTCGTTTTGACCGAGATTGTGTAGGATATATATATATATATATACATATATATATATATATATATATATATATATATATATATATATATATATATATATATGTAAGCATGCAAAAAGATAGAGCGACGATCTGTTATGGCGTTAGTAGTAGTAACAGCAACAGCAGCAATCGTTAAACTTTTAATGAAAGTTGTTGTTCAGAAAAGCTCGGATATTCCGCGAAACCCGTTTTAATGTCTTATATATATATATATATATATATATATATATATATATATATATATATATATATATATATATATATATGCAAAATATATTATATGCACACACTGACACACATACATTAACGCGATCGCTTCGTAATACGTTACGTATCGTATAACGAACCAAATGGAATAGCGTAGCTACGCAGATTGCGTTCGGGTAAAACTACTTTGAACAAGTGTCCGGAATGGGACAGACCCCATTGTTACCGCTGCGCTGCTATTGCCGCAATTACGACAACTTCGATAAATTATTATAGCGTATTTTCAGCTTCGTTCTTGTAAATATTCAGGATTTAACGGTGGACTCGTCGTCATCTTAGGATTCGAATAAGTCAGTAGTTTTACGAAGAAATTCAACTCCGCAGGATAAGATGATACCCGGAACACGACGATAATTTTCCCCAAAAATTGTACGCGAAAGAAATTTCCGTTAGGCTTTTCTTTTAAAACCGTCCGAATTCATTTCGTCGTCGTTAATTCCACTTTTAATCGTTCGGTCGCGAGCCTACTCACCTCCTGCATGTTCGTTGTGAAATGCGTAAACTGATTAGAAGATCGTTATTATCATTATTGCAATTTCTGCGACGGAAGCCTCGACAACTACCAGCGGGTTCGATGATCCGTATCGAAAAAAATCGTCTGATTTTTTTTAATTTTATTTTTAAGTTCATCAGATTTTGTTTTTGTTTTTTTTTCTGCCTTTTTGCTAAGGTGGTTTATTTTTCCGAAAGGAGCGGACATTAGAATAATACTTGTCTTCGAGTAATGGGTTTGGAGTTTTATGTTATCGCTCCCTCTTTCACCTTTACTCTTTTCCCTCTTTTCTCTCTCTATCTCACACACACACATACACTGTTTTTAAGTACTCTAAAAATTTTACTTTTACAAGTCCTGAAACAAATTACAGAAAAGGAAGGAAGCGTACATACAAATACAAAGAAAATAACATTCACGCGAATGCGTAGAAAGTTATTTCTCGAATACACATATTATATATATATATACACATCATCACATATACGTAAATATAAAAAAAATGGACATTAATTTGAAGTAGTTCTCTTGAAAGCGAATATTTTTTGTTCTCTAAGCTTAAATTTAAATTGCGATAATATCCTGAATTTCCTTACCCTTTGACTGTCATTAATTACCTGAATTTTAATTTAAAAAAAAAAAAAGCAAAAATAGTCTTTCGAAAAAGGATGATTTTATACAATATATATATGTAGAATGCAAAAAAAAACACTCGCTGTACCAGTGTAGTATTTATTAATAGTAGTACAGGGTGTTTCATAATTGAAATTAGTGAAAATAAAAAAAATTACTAAAAACAGAAAAGCATAAAAAAAAAACATTCAAAATATGATAATATATTTTGTCAAACCTCGTAGTTCACCATAAATGTTGAAAATTATATCCACCATTTTCCAAGCAGAGTCGAAATCGTTTCAATTGATTGGCAGACACCTTCCTCAAAGTCCGAACAGAAATTTATTTGAGCTCTTCGATGTTTGAGATGGGGGTTTCGTAAATTTTATTCTTTAGGTAACTCGAGATAAAAAAATCAAAGGGAGTGAGATCGGGAGATCATTGGATAGTGACACTCATACTCGTGATCGAGTGAGATAGAATAATAATTATATGTATATATATACACACAAAAATTACCTCATCTCTCGATAATTCAACTTTATCGTTTTATTTTTGCGCGCGTTTACAATTATAAATTTTCTGAAATCGTTTGGCAAATTTTCTGCTAACCATGTTTTCCGTATTAATTTATGAACTAATTTTATAATTATATTACCTCATTCTTCTTTATCCCCCTGTTCAATACGATTGGCTACAGTCTCTTTTGGACATGGCAGTATAGAGTAATTGAATGAGTGAACACCCAAACCAGCACCGTAAGTCTATTCACGAGTTTAGAGGACGGCCCATTACTTTTTTGCCTTCCATGATATTTTGTAACAATTGATATTTCGTTCCTCTCAGATCGCAGCTTCCTTTCCTTAATGATATTTAATAACTTCGCATATATTTTTACTTTCTTTGTATTGATAAAATTCAACAGTTTAAAATTCCGGGAGCTATATTATTATTAGATATTTCCTTAACTGCCTGTTGTATTTAAATCGAGGAGTAATCAGGAATTTTATTAATCTCATACCAACCGACGTCAATGTTTTTATTTTGATAATTCTTGGTAATGCCGTATAATTTAATGTTTGATTTAGAAACGTGCCGCGACCTTCGGGGCTTGCTAATTTCTATCGGATATCCGAAAAATAATACACAATTTTCGAATTCGGCCGACCCCAAAAGAAATTCTTCGAATTTTCTAAAAAAGCTCAAATTTACTTATCAACATTATTAAAGCTATTCGTCAAAATTCTTTTTAGCATTCCTACGTTAAAATTCTACTTCCGCTCGCCTTTATACTATTATTTGCTAATTTTGCGCTCGCTTCGAATGAAATTTTTTTGGTTAAAACGTTCGAATGCATGTTTGTACGTATTATATAAAAATATCCCTTCTTATATTATCCGACCAAAATGTTTCAAAATTTTTGGCCTATCTAAAGGGTGACCCAGAGAAGAAGAACGGTTTTGTTGTTTCTTTGAAAAAACTACTCGACCTAAATTTTTCAACGAAATTTTATTTAAAAATAGAAAAACCAGAGATTATCTTACAATCATTTGTGGAACACAATATCGTTCAGATGACCGCCATTTACAATACATTCATTAGGTCTTTATAAAATTTTCGAACACTTTTTCGAGCATAGGTCGCTGAAATTTTGCAAATTCTTCATAAATCCGAGTTTTCAGCTCTTCCAGATTTCGTGGAGGTGTTTCGTAAACGCAGCTCTCAAAGAATACTCACAAAAAAAATGCGTTGAATTCTTTTCGAAACTCTCTTTGCACTGTCGTGATCGATTCACACCAAAAATAACGTTCAAAGTAAAAGGCACGCTCTTTCTCGTTATAGGATATGATGAGCAAAAACGAATATCGCGTGTATACACTAAACGTGGAGCACGCGGTTTACGTTGTAGCAGTATTACCAACTGCGCTATTCAAAAAAACAAAACCGTCTTTTCTGGGTCACCCTATATATGACCTGTTCTTAATAAAGACAGAGACAAAAATTGAATTTATATCTTCGTCGTAATCTTTATCGCGTCGATATTTATAAGCATATCGTTTTAATATACTCTTTCTTGCAAAATTAACGAAATTACGTGTATTTAATTAAATACTTTGATCTTTTAGCCGATCTAAATGAACTGTCTTCGAAAAATTGAAATATTCCACTCCTCTATTATCTTCTACTGCTAGAAGTTTTATTCTAAATGTATTCGTCAGTTTTTTCACTTTCATATATAGAACTCTCTCTTGGTTCGTTATTCTAATATATATATATATATATATATATATATATATATATATATATATATATATATATCTACAGTCGTATATTGATCATAATTGACCGTCGTGACCATTATGTAGAATCAAATTCCTCCACAGTTGTCGATCATCTGCCGAGTGTACCAAATCTGGTATTGACAGTTTAACACGTCGGCATATTTGTTTCGCCAATCGGGTCATTGGCCGACCTTTTCTTCTATGTCCGTTCATTCTTCCTAGTGTGACTGTCCTGTCTAAGTCTCGTGCACGCATTATATGACCGAAAAATTTGTGCATTTTATCGCGTATGTCTTGTGACAATTGTTTATCTATATTAAGACGCTTAATGATCGAGACGTTCGTTTGTTTATCGTGCCATTTTATACCCAGCATTATGCGCCAGCATTTCATTTCAAATGCAACAATATATTGCTGATCCGTGGAGTTTATTACCCATGTTTCGGAACCATAGGTAAAGATGGAGAACACCAGGGAACGAACAAGTTGTATTTTTGTAGAATAATTGATATTTCCATCCCGCCAGATACGTTGCAACTTATTCATAGCATTTAGACTCATCGCAGATCGTCTCCTTATTTCTTTGCTTGAGCCTCCTTTATTGTTGATCCGGACACCTAGATATTCAAATTCGTTGACGACTTCATATCCATGTAATGGTTGTGAAGTATTAGATATGTTTTCATTATTATGATCCACTATCATAATTTTTGTTTTATTTTTGTTTATACGCATTCCGAATTCATGACTTACTGTCGTCAGTTTATTTAAAGTTGTACTTAATTCTTCCATAGATGATGCAAAAATTGCCGTGTCATCGGCATATCTCAAATTATTAATTTTTGCTCCACCAATTGAAATACCTCCTTCCTCTGCGGCAAGAGTACGTCGCATTATATATTCAGAGTATATGTTATATAAAAGTGGCGATAGGATACATCCTTGTCTAACACCTTTTGATATTTTGAAAGGTTTAGAGAAATAATTATCTGCTCGTACTGTATTATAATTGTTTTCGTAAAGTGATTTCACTAGCATTATAAGATGATTAGGAACACCCATTTCGGACAAAATTATCCATAGCTTGTCCCATATCACGCTGTCAAAAGCCTTTTTATAGTCTATAAATGCTATATATACAGGCACGTAGTATTCTCTGGCTTTTTCTATAATTTGTTTCATTTTCAAAATCTGATTCCGCGTGCTTTTTCCTGCGACAAAACCGGCTTGTTCTTCAGGAATTTGCCAATTAAGATAAGACTTTAAACGCTCATTTATTACATGTAATAATATCTTAGAAGCGTGTGGAATGAGGGCGATTGTACGATAGTTATCGCAACTTTTTGTAGACCCTTTTTTATGTATCGGTATTAAAATTGACGTGGTCCACTGACGCGGCCATTCACATGTATTCCATATTTTACAGCATAATTTATATAGGAAATCAAAAGTGACTCCGGATAATATTTTAATTATTTCGGCAGGAATTTTGTCTTCGCCTTCAGCTTTTCCATTTTTTAGCTTGACAATTGCTTGTTTTACTTCATCGCGTAAAGGCATAGGTTCTTGTTCAAATTTATTGTCCTTTATTTGCGTTGAATTTCTATTTGTACTTCTATTTATATCTGTATACAATTTTTGACAGTAATCACGCCAAAATTCCGTTATTTCACGTATGTCTGTTATTAACGACCCGGTGTTGTTTACAATACCCCATGGTTTGGCTTTAAATTCTCTAGTAACTATGCGTATTTTTTTAAACATATCTTTAGTTTCATTCGTTTCCTTGTGAGCTTGTATTTGTTTACATAGATCTCCATAGTATCTATTCTTATCCTTTCTGCATGCACGTTGGATATCTCTGCATAATTGCCTATACTCCACATCATTACCATGGATTTTTGTGTTCCTACGTCTTTCAATTAATTTTATTGTGTCATCAGTTATCCAGTTTTTCCTTTTCCGTATACTCATCGGATTTGATCCATCTTTTTTTTGCCCGTTCAATCGCTGAGGTCAGTTTCAGCCAAATATCATTAGGCGATTCATAATTTCGATTATCTTGTTCGATATTGTTATTTACTGCGGAACAGAAAGTATCCGGCTTATTTATTATTGTCCTATATTTATGAGATGTGCATATAATTCTTTTCAATCGCATTATAAATTTCCCTCCTAGTAAGTTGTGGTCAGTTCCACATTCAGCACTAGGATATGTTGTTGCATCCAATAATGATGATTTCCATCTTGATCTCACCAGTATGTAATCTATCTGGTTCCTCGAATTTCCAGATGGCGATTTCCATGTATATAATCGACGTGGATGTTTTTTAAAGCCAGTATTTGTTATATATAGGCTATTTGTAATACAGAATTCTAATAATCGGTTACCCCTTTCATTTCTTTTTCCTAATCCAAATTTACCTATTACATTACGCAAACTGTTCTCTTTCGCAGTGTCACCGATTTTGGCGTTAAAATCACCTAAAATTAACATAGGTTCTCTTTTACTGATTCTATTTATAATATTTTGTAGATCTTCATAAAACAAATCAATTTCATCGTCATGAGCTGATGCAGTCGGTGCATATATTTGTAGTAAGTGTAGAGGCATCGGTTTAGTCAACAGTTTTAAATAAATCATTCTATCATTTATTGCTTCAAATGCCACTACATAATTACTCAGTTTTGTATTAATTAAGAAAGCCACACCTTTTTTGTGTTCTGTTCCGCCTGCATAATAAACTTTATTACCTGACGATGTTAGAAAGTGGCCGTCTTCTTGCCAATTAGTTTCGCTTAAACCAGTTATGCTGATTCCTAGTCTTTCACATTCTCTTTCTATTATAGCTAGTTTCCCTACCTGGTTTAACCCTCTTATATTCCACGTTGCAATGTTTAAAATCTTTTTATCCTTCTTGATTCTTTTAGGTTCAGTCACATATTTTACACTGCAAGTCTGAGCCATGACCTTGCAGCGCCGATCGTCACTCGGGTCGCATGACACGGTCGCATATTTCACATCCAAGATCCCGTTGTAACCTAGACGCCGATTGTCAGTCGGATCACGTAACAAATCTGATTCTGAGTAATTCGTGAACATAATGGTTTTCTTGGAAATAATTAATGAGGTAGTTTTCCGTTGCTTTCCTCATCGCAGTACCGTAGTCGATTAAATCAATATGTGATTTTCGCCGTACGATTGTCCTAACTTGAACCTTACCGACATCATTTGTCGTCCGCTCCAAGAAGGTATTGGTAACAGCTGCTTCCCTGTACCAAGCCTTTGGATGAAAATCCTAACCGCAAGGCAACGGTTTGTTACTGAGGAGTAACATTTATTTAAGGTTTTTACGGCGACCTTAACCCGCCGAGGGAGAGACAGTCATAGGATTTTTGCAGACTTTTAGTGGGCAGGTCCTCAAGCTGCCCATCTGTATCCTCGTGTCTCTACCCTGTCACTACTGGAATCACCTACATGAGGCTTTCCACCAGTAGCCGCTCTTGGTCCGCGACTGCTTATTTGGCTAACGCCTTATTCGCAGCTAACCTACATATCTGTAGGCCACTCCACCATCCACCATCTGTGGACGCGCCCCGTACCGGTTAGAGCTCCGGTCCCCTGAAGGTACAAAGTACCCCAGGGGGGAATATATATATATATATATATATATATCACTTCTTGTAGTTATATAAATGAAAATTATAATAATAATAAACATTTGAAATATTATTATACAACTCATTCAAAGCCGGGAATGCCAAAAAAAAATATTTATATAAAATCGAACTTGTCAATTAAACGGTATTGCAAGTCTTATTAAAAATTTACATTTTCCGCGCATAACTTACACGTTTTAAGTCCCTCAATATACACAAATCGATAAATTTAGTACACCAGTTTTTATATGAGAAAATATTAACAATCAATTTTTTCGTATAAGACGTTATTAACCCTTTTAATTTGGGGTAATCAATTTTTTTTTTACACAAAATTATACGTTTTAGTTTCTAAAATAATTTAAAGAAAAAATTACGCTAGAAAATCTGAAAATAGGAAGTAATACTTCGCTTATAATACTGCTTTTTAGATGACTTGACAATTTTTAAATATCCCTTATCTATACTAATATATAAAACTGTATTGTGTCTTGTGATTTGCGAATATTTTCATTCTAATCACTGCATTGAGCTATTTTTATCACACATTAAATAGAAAATCTATTTTTTTAATTTTTGCCTATCTATTCCAATTTAATTCAAAAACTATCAAAGAATTAATGATGAAATTCGTACAGCTTATAATTTATATTATCGGATTCGTTCTAAGCTTTACTTCACATTCATATGACAAATAGGACAGAAATTACAATAATTTAAAGTTTTAAAAAGTATAATACAGCGATATCTCTGTCAAATCGTTTAAAATTTAAGCTCTCCTGACATATATTCTTCTTCTTGGTGTGCCATAATCTTCCCAGAGCGTTGGTGATCAGCTAAAACTTGCATTCTCTTGCTCCTTGGATAAGATATTGGATAGAGCTGGTACTGGTCCAGTTATTGATGTTTTGTATCCAATCTGTTCTTTGTCTTCCTACACTTCTTTTTCCATCACCCTTCCCCTGTATAATGAGCAATAGGATCTCGAATTTTTCTCCTCTGATAATGTGGCCAAAATACTTAATTTTCTTATCTATTATCCATTTAACTAGATTTCTTTCGGTTTTTGCCATTTCCAAGATTCTTTTATTAGATGTTTTGGTGACCCATGAGACTTTTAGCATTCTCCTATGGAGCCACATCTTCATTGCTTCTAGCCGTTTAATTTGTTTTTAATTTAGCGTTGCTGATTCTATACCGTACAACAAAATTGGAAATATGTAGGATTGCAGAATGTGTTGCCTGATGCCTAGCCATATAGGTCTATTGCAGAGTAGATTTTTCACGTTATTGAAGACGGTTCGTGCATAGTTACATCTCATTTTAATTTCGATATTATGATATACATCTTCCGTGACGTAGCATCCGAGATATTTGAACTTATTTACTCTATCAACGATTATGTTATTAATACTGAATGTGGCCTAATTGAACTGTTCATTACTGACCACTATCCATTGTGTTCTTTACATTGATGTTTAGATTATACCTTTTCCCAACTAAGTTAAGTTTGTTAACGAGATGTTGGAAGTCTTGAATGATATCCGCTAAAATATCAGCATCATCCGCTTAACGGGTGTTATTAATTATTTTTCCATTTATTCGTTTGAATATGAATAATAATGAGGAAAGGATATATCCTTGTCTAACACCCCGTTAAACTGCAATCTTTATCTTATCTTGACGCGGTCCCAATATTAATTCTTCTTCTTAGTTCCAATATAGAATTTTAATAATTTTGCATATTATTCTTGTCAATTTCGATACCTTGAAGGACGTTAATTAGTTTGTCATGTTGAACATTATCAAACGCTCGTTCTTAATCTATCAAAATACCTAGGTTAGGTTAGATTCAGTTGTTAGAATCGGCGTTTATTTCGGCTGTATAGCAGTAGAATTAAAAGAAAAAAGGAGACTTAAAATGGTTTCCGCGGATTTTTAACTTAGTAATTCGTTAAAAATAATAATTTTTGATATTTAAAAAAAAAACAACGAAAATCGGGAGTGTACAAGTATTCTTCGAATCTACCGTTATTTTTACTATTTTTGGAACACAAGTCACATTTGTATAACAACGACTAGTTATGAAAAATTTAGCGCCAAATTTTCCCGCCAAAATTGTAAGTTTGTTCGGTTACCTCTAAACAGACTTTTTAGTTAGTTTCTTTTTTCGGAATTTTTATTAAAAAAAGTCACTTCCGCTAAATTTTTTTTTTTTAACTAGTCGTTTTTATGCAATTTTGACTTGTGTTTCAAAACTCACTAATTTTGGGCTTTCTTGAAGGACCTACAATTTTCCCAAACAGATAAATGTATCCTTATTCATTTCTCTATTTTTTATTCATTGCTGTTAGCGCTTCTCTAGTCTCAACACAAGGACAAAATCCAAATTGGATTAGATAACGTAAATATGAAAAAATAAATAATAAAAAATAAATAATAAAAAATAGATCATAAAAAGTAAATAAATAAAAAAGACGATGGTAAAATTTGGGAAATAGTTTATTTTAAAAAATATATATACAACATAAATAAGCTTTACGGAAATAAAAAGGTTAATTTAGTTCGTTCGTTCGAAAAAAAGACAACAAAACATTGATAATAATAATAATCGTGGATGAAAATTTCACTACCGGACGTATTAATTTACAATATTCCGACGCCTTCCAAAATTAACACGACGGCCAAAACAACGGACGCTATTACTCCCAAAATATGGAAAAAATACCAACGGCTGGTCCAAAATAATAATTCGCCTACGATATATAAAACTCCTCCGAGTATACAGTAATACAGAAGCAGTTTACCTTCCAGATCGCCGCCTCGATACGAGGACGCCGTCATTAAAGCAATCAGATAACAATAACCGACGTAAGTTACGCATACGACTAAAGCGATCGCTATGTGACGATCGCTGAATACCAATTCGTAATTGACTGCGCCGAATTTGGTGGCTAAACTAATCGAAGCCAGAACTAGCTCGATCAGTTTGAGCGTTTTTTTATTTAACAAAGCCATTTAATTATTATTATTATTATTATTTCAATAAGCGAACAACGAATATATATAGTTTACGCGATTATTTATTTATTTATAAAAAAAAAACAAGTAAAAAAACGAATTTACTGGACGATATTTTAACAGAACGATTTTTAACGTCCAAACGCATCTGAGGTAGTAGGTAGACAATTTCCGATACAATAGAATTACTAGCCAGCAATAAATTTCATTTACTCGTAATTATATATATATATATATAGTCTTTATATAACCGATATCTCTTGACGTTTAGAAAATATTTGTAATAAAATTTTTTCGACGACTTTACTAAAAATACATAAGTTAATGGCGGGTCAGAATATTACGAATAATGTGATCTTCGATACTTTCCATCTAGATGGAAAATAAGTTATTTCAAAAAAAGCTATTGATTCATTTAGATTACTTTACGAGTATCGTCTAAAAGTAAAATACTCTTCGGAAAATATTAACCGTTTATCAAAGCAAAATGTACCCTCCGCTAACCATTCCTTTAACAATCAAGCCCGTTCATGAACTAGCTGACGAACTAAAATTAATCGCTTAGTAAACTTTATAACGCGGTAAAGAACTATTATTTTGAATAAAGTGGAATGTAGTGATTTTTATTATAAACAATAAGAAAGAAGTTAAAATCACTAAACATTTTTTCCTTATAAAAAATCACAAAGCTTTTCAGCTATTAGACGATTATCGAGTGAATATTAAAAAAAATAAAAAAATAAAATGAAAAAATATTAATTTAAGATTACAATTTTTAAAAATCAACAATACGAAGAACAGTATTAAATAAAACAATTTTATTTTTATTTTTTTAAATATTCACTCGATAATGGCCGGACAGCAGAAAAGATTTGTGATTTTTAAAAAATTTTTAATGATTTTAACCTTAAGAACCAACTAATTAGAAATTCCCCGAGTAGGTTTTCCTTTTTATTGACGATCTAAAATTTGTTTATTTATCTATTTTCTCAAATTGGGAATCCCTTTACAGCCGACCCAACGATAACTTTGATTCCTATAGATGTGGACAACTCTCACCGGTACAGCAATGAGACCGTTTCTGTACTTATTTTAAAAAGAACATAGATCATCATCTATACCTAACTCATCAAACACAGGCTTAAATAAAAATATTTGACAACATATTGCATCAGTCTATTTCTATCCGAAACATTACGTACTTGATGATAAATTTATAAAATTATTTCATCACCGAGGCGGAAAATTTATATGTTGAGGTGATTACAAAGGAAAGAACCTTCACCGGAGTTCCAGAGTTCCAAACAAACGCGAAGAGCAACGTTTCTATCTCGATAGGAAACTACGGTTAAATGTTGTCTCATTATTCAAACCTATATGCTGACTAAAGCATAAAAACCGGTTACCTGATGTAGCGAAAATTTTTTAAGATTACACGGAAGGCTTTATCTTCTGAAATTGAAGTGTGTTTTACGTAAAAGACCGGTATTTGTTGACTTTCAACTTTCAAGCTAGTTATTGTATAAGCTATAGTTTTTAATATACCTAAAAGCGAAAATCAAAAAGTTTTCATTATAAAAATAGAAGAAATTGTTCAACCAGTAAATGTAAAATACATATCGCGTATGTTGCCTGATAGATTTGCAATATTTTTGTCAAACAAAAAATTAGTTAACTATCCAAGTTAATAATAACATCATACAAATAAGAAGATTAACTCTAGAAAGCGTATAATTATGTCTTTCTATACCTCCATTCAATAATTAAAGAAACCCTAGATATAAACCATAATATAAATGTTGATTCTCAGATTTCTTTTATAAGATATGGTATGGGTGAAACAAAAAGATATGAGCACTTACTAAATGCAAAACGATAATTTTTCATTAACACGGACGAAGTGAAAAATGTTCCAGAAACTCTTCTCCTACGCTACCAACATGTGACATATCAAATATTCGTGTCCCCTGATAGTGTTACATGCTTTCTTTGTGGTGAAAAAGAGCACACTGGTAAAAGCTGTACCAATGTTAACGAAGAATAAGAAGAAACAAACAAACAACAACTGACTGTAGCCACCGACAACCTTTCTGACGCGGCTATACCAAATGGAAAAGTACTTACAGAAAACTATGATTTACCGCAGTCAAATACAAACTCTAACAATCTTCACAAAATGACCTTGTCAACAAGCACGACTCACATTTCTGAGCAATCAATTACTAGCGAGCAAACGAAAAATAAAAAAAAATAAGTCATCTTCTGATATAAAACACGATCAAGATCCTAATCTAATTAATATAGATCAAGACGCAGACCTCTCAGATAATGACCCGTCTATAAAAATAGATATAACTGAAAGTGAATTAAAGCACATGCTGAAACACCTTGACGAAAACATTTAGGAAAATGGAAAAGATATCCCGTTTCACTTAATAATACTTGTTGATATGTGCAAAGGTAAAAAGGATATCATAAACATAGCAAAAGACTTTACAGAGAATATACATTCATTACGTAATATGCTCCCAGAAAATAAACCTTTTCTAAGGGATACAAAAATCCAGACTACAAAAATAATTAAAAAATTATCAGATCATCTCTCAACCACTGATTAAAAACTAAATTTTTCGATAATCCAATTAAAATGATTATGAATATTACGTATTTTAAACTGAAACTGTAACGGATACTATCAACGCTATGAAGATTTTAAAATACCATTATACGAATATAATCCAACAATAATCTGCATACAAGAAACAAATCTAAAACAAACACAAACAGTAAAATTAAAATCATTTAATTTAGTGCAGGAAAACTCAAATGCTCAATACAGAAAACACGGCGGTATACTGACAGGTATAAAAAATGGTATACACTATTCTAAAGCACAATTTCAAATATAACGGTCATTATTGAAACAGAAGAACAAAAATTTGCTTCATGTAATATATATATATATGTATATATATATACCACCCTCGCAGCAAATAAACCAGGATGAAATGAATACGTTAATCAATTAACTTCATAAACCATTCAAATTCGTGGAGACAAAAATGCTCACAGTCCTCCATTGGAACTACAAAAACTGGAATAAAAACGGGAAGGATAATTCAAAACGTAGTTGACAACTACAATTTGACAATACATAATAATAGCCTTATTCATTATAGTTTCTCGTATAAAACACGGCCAAACGTAGACTTAATCATATCAAATGTTTCCCTCTCCAAAACAATTCATGTTTCTTAACACAATGATCTAGCAAGTAGCGATTATCGGCCGCTTTTTATAAATATTCTCAAAAACATCCCAATAATTCTACCACCTCCAAGATGGAATTTTAAGAAAGCTAACTGACAAACGTATCAAAATGACACAAATAACAGTTGACTTTGAAATAGAGGATGTCAATTTAATTACCTCAAATTTCTCAACGGATATATTAGAAGCAGCAAAAAACTCAATACCCGAGAAAACCTATTTCATTAGGAACAAAATTAACCCTGGTGGGACTGTGATTATAAAATAACCCTGCGAAATCCACGGAAAGCCCTAAGAAAACTGAAAAATAATCCAATACGTGGAAATCATATTCATTACCAAAAACTAAGAGCAAAAGCTAAGTTTATATTCAAACAGGAAAAACGGTCGGCTACAACAATATGGAATAAAATTCTCGTAATGAATGGTACACCATAAAATAGATTTTACAGCATTCCAATTAAAAATGAAATATATAATAAGAAGCATTTGCAAATTATTTAGCACAGATATCAAGTAATTGTCATTTCCTGAATGAAGAGTTACAACGTCGGCTAGAACATGAAACGATCCTCTTGAAAGAACTTTCCGACAATAACAAACCTTATAATATTCCTTTTATTTATAAATAACTCGCACCTCTCCTCTTCCTTGGAAGTATTTTGGTGCATAACAGAAAGGAACAGGTAGTACTGTCCCGTATCCGTATTGGTCATACCGCACTGACTCATGGTCATATTTTAAATAAAACAAATCCACCTTAGTGCCCTCAGTTCGTCCGGACGCTCTTAACACTCCAACACTTATTCTTTGACTGCCCATAATATTCCGTATACCGTCCTCAAAAACTTCGGTTGTAATTCATTCAAAACAATTTTATCCGATGATCCAAATGATGTGGAAGCAGCAGTTCAATTTCTTCGAACTATAAATATGATCAATCTCACCTAACATCGCACACTTACTTTCGATTGCTTCTGGCCGTAGCAGTACATAGTATCCGACCAAAAAAAAAATTATAAATTTCCGGATAATTTTTAACGTTTGTAACCAAAAAATTATAGGCGAGAATTTTGTTTTTATTTTTACCATCAGTGTTGTCTGATACGTCGTTATCTGGTAATGCGTTGTTTCATTATCTTCATCATCAGCTTCGTTATTGTTTACGTACATAAAAGGTTGCTATCTGTTTTTGTTATTAAATTTCTGGATTGTTGAACGTTTCGATTCATTCCACATGTGTAGCGGCGAAAAAAGGAAAAGGACGCTTTCTTTTGTCAGTCTGACAACTATTGTTGGCTTCGTCTATATTACGCACAGTTATTGTAACATTGTCTTTGTCATTACTACTGCCATTACTACCATTACTATCATTACCACTATAATAATAATAATAATAATAATAATAATAATTATTATTATTATTATTATTATTATTATTATTATTGAATTTGTCTCAATGATCACATCAACGCCGTCCAGGAACATGTAGTCTAAAATTCGGTCTGCACAACAGTTCCATTCCCCCCTTCTTTCTGTTACGCTTAATATAATGTAGAATAACTTATTGAAACTAGACGAATTCAATACTACCAATAAACTTGAATCAGTTTTAACATCCTCTATCGACCTTCATTGTTTAATATCCCTACAAGTAACTTAGGATCAGAATCTTAAGAATAACAAGTTACGATAAGAGTTACAGGATATTGGTATTTTAAAACGTATTATTTATCTTACTTACAATCTGAATGAAGGATAAATTTGCACAAATCTGGTAAAGAGTGCTTATAATTAAAAATTGAAATCAACATAAGGTCCTTCAGTTTGTGAAAACAACCAATCTATTCAGCTGAAATCATTTCTAAGTTAGTTATTTGAACGAATTGTGTATGATCGTAAAATTTGCTCAATAAAAAAATATGCTTCATTCTTCTTATACATCAACTACACGCTGTTTCAGAGGTCTAGCCCAGTAATTTACAAAATACCTCGGCATAAAATCATGATTTAATCAACTTAACAACATTTATTAATAATTTTCTTTCCAACCGGAATTTCTTCGTGCGGATTGATAAAAATTCTCCTTGTTTATGCTCTTTGAAAATCGGTGTACGCAGACGTTAAATATTGAATACGATATCTTGCAAAATTGCTATTGACTCAGCAGATGCTATTGGTTCTCGAATCAAAGACTTGCTGTTTGTGCATTGTCGTACCGTATCCACCGGTGAATATGTACTTCAAGAATGCACGAACCGTCTAGATTGTAGAAACTGATTATGCTCCTCACTTCACCCGTATTCCAAATTGTGCATATGAATATGCAAGAATTTTTAGTACATCTGTCATCTAAATAAATCATCGGTAAGTCTGACATTTTGGTTTGATTTTAGTTAAGAAGTTGCCACTTAACTGTCAATTAAACCGTGTTAAAAAATCTGTACCCAGAAAATTAACATTTCAAATGAACGGGCTCACTCGTTATAGGGTTGATCGAACTTTACTATTACTGGTCTGATCCCGTCGGTGTAAAGTGTTTCTATTCTAGTCACAGATTTGAAGGTGCACATGCTTGAATTTTCTATACCATAAACACATATTCTGAATTCGATTAAGTATATTCAGTATCACAGTGATATATATATCTTTCAAGTCGGAAGAACGATATAGTCATCACCAGACATAGATTAATTTATACACGTTTGATCTGCGGACATCTTCTCAATAGAACTGATATATCATTAATCGTCGTTTACTTTGTATCCTCACTGAATGCTTTTCATATTATTTAGAAAAATAATCTACTAATCTTACTTTTTCATTTCACCTAACTATCAAATATAATTTTTTTCACCGTCTAGTCCAATTTAACTCGTTTCCTCGGTAAATTCAATTTCTAATCGCTAATCTAAACTTCCATCTCCACCAAATAAAATAATAAGAGACTTATGATAAACAATTTGCGCGTATCACTAAACACTAGTTCGACTACAGTGTTACCTACGAATATACACACACATACACACAGACACATCAGTATTGTTGTGAACACAAAATTGTACACATACAAACAATAGTAAACATGCTTTCCCACATACTTCATTAAGAAATATAGAAAATAAACAACAAAAGAGTTAAAATCATTAAAAAAAATTTTTGTGAAAAACACAAAGCTTTTAACAATTGAATTTAAACAAATAAATTATAAAAATATATATAAATGAAAAAAAACTTAGACGCACAATTTACAAAAAGTATAGCAATTAAATTAGGTAATCTAATAGTGAATGTTGTAAACAACACAATCAATAATCAACAATATAAAATTTGCACATAACAATAGCGCAATAACAATTAAAATAAAAAATAAACAGTAACATTCAACAATATGAAATTATACATAAATAACAACGCAATAGCAAGTAAAAATAAATAGTAAAAATAAATAAAAACGTCCAGTATAAATTTTTTTACATAAACAAAAACACAATAATGAAACAAAATTAATCACCGCAAATAGAAAAAAAAAATATTAACGAGAATCTATTCGACAATCACGTAATTATCAAGCATATACAATAAACATTCGTTTGATAATGGCGTGGTTGTCGAAAAGGTTTACGTTAATAATTTTTTTTGTAATGTCAAAGTGTCTACTTTTGCCGATGACACATTGCTCATTGCTGACAAGAAGCCTGAAGTGGCAGTTTCAGCACTACAGAAAAGCTCGGACGCTGTTCTACAGTTGGCTAAATCCTAGAAACTAGAAGTGAATCCTGATAAATGCACCCATATCTCATTCACCAATGGAACAGATCATCATAGTCAACTGTCACTAGGTAAACATATTGTACCAAGAAGCAACAGCATCAAATATCTAGGAGTACACTTAGTTCGCACACTAAGCTGGAAGGTGCATATACAAAAAACAAGAAAATGACTAGATATTAAATTAAGACCTCTCTACTGGCTAATAGGGTATCATTCAAACCTCTCCTTAGCCAATAGAGCCATTAATATACAATGCAATAATAAAGCCAATATGGACTTACGCTGCACAAATGTGGGGGTGTGCGAGAAATACTAGCAGAAATATAATACAGCGCTTTCAAAATAAAGCATTAAGGCTGATATACAGAATGCTGTGGTACGTTACCAATGAAGCTATTCATCGTGAACTTGGGGTCTGCATGGTCGACGAAGCAATAAAGCAGTGGGCTCGAAGACATGCAATAACGCATACGCGGACACTGTAATGAGCTAGTCGCTGCGCTTCCAGGCGTCACGACAACCCGACGATTGAAAAGAACTGAAGGGCTGAATACATCAATAGATGTATTCCCTATAGAAGAGAAGACGATGATACCCTTCATAGATAGCCAACATGGCTAGGAATTAATTGGCAGAAGTAGAAAAAAAAAAAGTTAGTAATTTGGGTTTTATTTTGTTTTATTAATTCATAAAAACACTACTCTCCAATACATCAACATTAAAAACACAATAGCCGGTAAAATAAAAATTAATAAATATTATGTTGTTTACCACATTCCCTATCAGATTATTTAAAGATACTGATCTATCACTATAATTTTTTTACATTTACATATATTTTTATGTACTTATATTCACTTGATGAAAAACGTTGTAATTTTTCATAAAGAAACATTTTTTAGTGATTTTAACACTTTTTGTTGTTTATTTTTTTTTAATCACTACATTCCAAACTTTTCATATTTAGGAAATATAGACTACACGTTTTTAATTTTTAATCTTTATTTTTTCTTCATACAAATCAACTACAGAGATACGCGTTCCCTATCAACGAACCTAAAAAAAGCGCTATAATTCTTCATAATAGTGAAGCTAAGTCTTTGGATTTGTTTAAAATAAATTATATCAATATTTTTCTTCTGCGAAATTTATCGATAATAATAATTCAATTCAATTTAATTTATATCGTTTTACGTTTTGTTTAATTTATATCGTTTCACGTTTTGACAGCCGCTTCAATATATATATATATATATATATATATATATATATATATATATATATATATATATATATATAATTTAACAACCGCATATGAATAATAATAATTATTATTAGCATTATAGAAGAATGTACATACATACATACATACATACATACATACATACATACATACATATATATATATATATATATATATATATATATATATATATATATATATATATATGTATAAATACATGTATACGCACATCATATGCAGATATAAATGGGTGTATATTAATGAAAGCTGCGAAGACCGGAATTACACCGACTTTGTAATAACAAACTTTTCTTACTATTTCCTCAGCAAGAAAAGAAGGTTGTTTTCAGCAATACAAGATGAATTATTTATAAATTTTGCATTCAAAATTAATCTTTGAAATTTTACATCTTTCTCATGAAGAAAGTTGAAAAGTAATGCGCCCAACTGTTAACGTTATGTTCTAAAACACACTTGTTCGTATACATGTACAAGATATTTTTATACATTATTACATATATATATATATATAGTGAAAATTTTTATTACGAATAAAAGAAAAATTTGAACAAAAGAAAAAGTAAAATAAATTTTTGAAGCACTGTAAAAATAACACGCGAAATCCATCAACGAAGAAACAACCGCCATCGTTTCGAACGTATTCTACAATCCGCAAAATTCGTTTACCGCCGGATAATATAAGAAGATATAAAAGCCGGTCAAAAATAATTTCGACTTTACATCGTCTCCAAAGGTAGAATATTCAAAAAGGTTTAGTTAAAAATCGGATGAAAGTATCATAAATTACCATTACTAGCATTAGTGTCGACTAAAATGACAACATATGTGGATATATTTTATATCTCTATCGAATGATTCTAAAAGAAATTTCAAACGATCCGCTTCGATTCTTCGATATATTTAGCATTTATTTCGTTATCATTTCATACAGGAATAAACATTTTCCTAAACACACACGCAAGTGCACACATTTATATGTGTATATATATATATATATATATATGCATTGGTGCGCTCGTATATTAAATACGCAGTTTATATATATATACATATATATATATGTGTGTGTGTGTGTGTGTGTTATATAGTTCAGGGAAATAAATAAACAACAGAATGAAAAGAGAAGTTAAAATTGAGTGTACATTTTCAACAGATATTATTTGTAAAAATAAAAATAAAGAAACAAATAAAGACGGAAAATAGGAAAATAAAATAAGACAAATATTCCTCCAAACGTTTGCCTGCTACAGTATAAGGTTAACTTTTGGTTTCTTTTATTTTTACAGCTCTCTATCACTAGTCATAAATACATATATATATATATTTGTGTATATATATATGTATGTATATACATATATGTACATAGCCCACGCAAGAAATACGCTAACGCAACTCAATTCGATTTCCAGTTGGTTCAAAATTGTTTATTTACGGCTCAATTGATACCCGTAGTATTCTCCTTTCTTGCTTCCAGAGTTCTTAACGTTGAAAGACCACCATTTTCTAGTGCCTAGTAGTGGGGTAGTCGGCTTACGGATGCATACGGATACATACGGACCAGAAAGTAGTAATAAAAATGGAAAAATAAAAAATTTAAAACGAGTTTGAATAATCCGAATTTGCTTTTCGTTTTAATATATATATATATATATATATATATATATATATATATATATATATATATATATATAAAATTACGACGACACGTATTTAAACATAGAAGAAATTTACGATTATAAGTGGGAAACAAAATTTTAAAGCGTTCTTAGAGTCTCATATATATATATATATATATATATATATATTCGTTTTAACGAGATTGTAAATGTTTAAAAAAGAAATTCACTCTCCTGTATCTCACATATGCACAAGAAATCGCAAAATCTCATCGCAAAAGATATAATTTTAGTCATCTCTTCAACTTCAGTCAATATTACCTTCGTACGGATACCTGGACACAGACGCATCAGGGGAAACGAACTGGTGTATGTTGCAACAAAAGAGGAGATCATTTATTTCCCGATTGCAAACATACCAGTTCTCTCATCGGACTTTTCAAAATTAATAACATGCTCGCTAAAGAAAGAATATATGAAATGAAGTTCCGACTACCGATAAATTACGTTCAATACGGTCAAACAATTGCTTCATCAACATCTAACCGGCAGCAGAAAGTTATACTACGCAGTTTATGCATCATTGGCCATGAAAAAGTTCCTCATTCTTATTTCTAAATAATTCATATAGCCCTATCTGTAATGTACGCTCTGTTCCCTTATCCATTGAACATCTTCTGGTAGAATTAAACCTATTACGGTCCCAAATACACTTTTTCAGCTCTCTTTCCGAAATCAATTGAAGATAATGAACAAAAGATCCAACTCCTATTTTGATTCCTAAAACTACATGATATCCAAACTCCATTTACTTGTGCCTCTGGCTAATGTTGCAGTACACGGCACGTTAATGGATAAAATACTATACAATTTTTAAAAAAAGTAATAAAAATTAACAGGTTTTTCTTTAACATAATTTTATTATATGATAAGAGCAGATCGTAAGTTAAAACGCGAGAACTTCAATTTTGTAACCGTTCCAACGATGGTAACTCATATTTTAATTGTTTTACTTTTAAATAAATAATACTCCGAATTTCCTGCGTATCAGTTGAAACGATCGTCAGCTGTTAATATCGACATCTTATAAGAGAGGTAGGTACGTATTGCTCGGGACAACTGACGATAATCCTCGAACGACGATCGTCCTTTTACAATAATCGTCTACTAACACACTTATTGGTGTTTCCAATAGAGCTATTTTGTTTCGAACGACTACCGCTCGGATCGCTAATGACTAATGATAGTCGCGGAAATTTGTAACGTTTAAATTTTTAAATAACGAAAAATAGCTACTTACCTGAAAACGGTAAACGCCAC
The DNA here is from genome assembly GCA_032883995.1 of Coronaproctus castanopsis. Classification (NCBI taxonomy): domain Eukaryota; kingdom Metazoa; phylum Arthropoda; class Insecta; order Hemiptera; family Monophlebidae; genus Coronaproctus; species Coronaproctus castanopsis. The sequence continues at coordinate 12,945,665 of CM065052.1, read as the reverse complement.
TTTTTCTATCGCGTGGTTTACAGGGTGGCATAGACCAGCGTGCGATTGTTTATAGTTGATAACTTTTTGTTAATCAATCCAATATCTTATCAAACTGCTCAACAGAGAAACACGGATGAATTGGTCGTCTTTATCATCCTTATGTGGAATAACAATTCATCGTCTTTCTTATTTTTCATTCAAACTTATTTTCGGCAACTACACAATAATGAGAACCGAGAAAAGAAAATAATACTACGAAAAATCAACAAGACCTCCTTACGACAAAACGTTCCTAGTAAAATAGTTATTAATACTTATCGTTCCATCATTACTCGTAAAACGATTATTTTAATAGTCATTCGGAGCAAAACGTACCTTAAACATCCTATTAATTAGTAACACAGTTGTGGAGAGCGGAAACACGGAGCCTGACAAAATATATAATATGATATTTCATAATTTAAAGTCCAGGATCGGTCAATTTTAACAAAATTAATTGTTATTACGGATATATCGTCCTGAATGACCAAAGTTTATTGGTGCGAGCCAAAAATTTATAACATATTTATTAATTTACTTTTAGTATTTATTTTGCTCTCTACAAGGAATTACTTAATTTTCTACCTACAGCCTTGGTTGTGTCGCCAACTTGTAAAAATTAAAATACCGAAAACTAAAAGTATGCAGCAGCCAACCTATGAAACTTACGTATTAATCATAACTTAAGATCAGTTGGCTACAGTAACATTAAATGTATATATATATATATATATATATATATATATATATATATATATATATATATATATCGCAGACATTCTCCGTCATTTCAGCTGAATTATACGCGATTTATCTTGCTATAATCTTTAATGAGCTCTGATGTTGATAAACCTTCGATTATATGTTCTGACTCTCTTCCTGCACTCCGCACTCTCTGCGACGCTTTCAACCATGATCAGCACCCCATAGCCAAGAAAGTGATGAAACTGCTACTGGCAGGGCCGAGTCAGAAAGTAACATTTCTTTAGATCTCGGCTTATACTGGGGTTAATGGGAACGAACTAGCTGATAAAGCGGGTAGGGAAGATGCTACGTTCTTGTCGGTTCCGAATGTTCCAGTTCCATCGCCTGACGTTAAGAAATACACCATAAATGGGCTTATTGCATTATGGCAGAAGAAGTGGAAACTGACATCACAAACCAACAAACTGCCGCAAATCAAACATTCGATCAATCCTTAGATAACTTCGCTTCCAAGCTGCAGAGATAATGTGGTCATCACCAGATTGCGCCTGGGCCATATGCGTCTCACACATGAGTATCTTATTAATAAAGGTTGATTGTCCTTCATACTCACCGCTTCCAGCATCTCTTAATCTTCCTCCTTCGCTTCACTTCTTCTTCAAATATGACCATGTTTCATTGTCGAATCTAATTACCTTCCTCCATCATTCCGGTCTCTATGCCTGCCTCTTTTCTTATCGTGCCTCTACTAACCTTGGCTGCTGTACATGACACGTTAATTTAATTTAATAACTTTATATATATATATATGTATATATATATGTATGTATATAAAACATTTAATAAAACACATAGTACAACATTACATAAAAAATTCACACAAAATTATTATATATATATATATATTATATATATATATATATATATATATATATAAAGCAAAATTGGTACGAACTGTCGGTATAGTGCAGGAAGGAATGGTTCATGATACCGGAGGACGGAGGCGTACGCTATCCACCAAATATCCATTCGTTTATTCGAACAATATTCTTACTAATTTGACGATATTGAGAGATTATTATAAATCGAACGTGTTTTTTTTTGTGATTATTTTATTAATATAGTAAAGTGCCTGTAGGTTCTGCGCTGTTTATTTTATATAAATAAATATAATTATATGATTTTAAAAATTATATCTTTGACCAGGATTTTCTCTTTTATTATTAGTAACCAATAATTAATATTAAATCTGAAATAATGATACGACTGTCCGATTATAGAGAAACGCGTAGATAATAAACCGTTTTATACATACGTATTATAGCGAAAGTTTTCCACTTAAATAATTTTAAGGGCTAGAAGATATCAGAGTATATTTTTTTTATTAAATTATATAAATCTCCATATGTCGTTTGCACATACCAAAACTACTACAACATAAGGAGACATGTGTCTAATTTATATGTACGCTAGGAGTCCGTTTTCTCTGGCAAAAGCCAGGATTCTAACTATTAATGGAGGGTTGTATGTGAGGATTTTGTATATCGGGCCCTGTATTTTGTGTTTTTACCTGTGTGGTGTAAGTGTTTGAAAGTTGTACATTAACTGTATGACTGTTGGTTCTGTGAGATGTCCGCATGTGGGGCAATTTGGTGGTGGAAGGCTTTTAGTATATAGATGATTGTGTGATATGGTTGTATGACCCAGTTGTAAACGATTTACTGTACAATATTCTTTTCTGCTTGTACCATCTAGAGGCCACCAAGGTTCCACAGTTGATTTTATGCTCCTCAGGAAGGTTGTTGTCCATTCCTGTTTAGTTTTGTTCATGAGTATGTGTGCTAATGTTGGTGGAGGTTGTGAGTATTCTGATATTGGTGAAAATACCATAGACCGAGCTTCAAGGTCTACTATATCATTACCGTGTATTTCAATGTGACTTAGGATCCACAGGAAGTGTAGTTCACATCCTTCCTTATGTAGTTTGAGTAGATTGTGTTGAATTTCTCATATTATTGGGTTCTTGTTGTCTTGACAGCATATTAGTTGTGGAGAGGAGAGGGAGTCTGTTATAACCAATACTTTTCAATGTGGAAGTACAGCTGATCTGATCTACTGAATACAGAATGTAATTCCATAACAGCTCTGCACCTATAGAAGTGCAGTCATCGCGTAGTCGGATTGAATGTAGCGCCTGCTGAGGACTTAATTTTAAAATTTTATTATTTAACGTTTTATTATACATCTTCTTCTTTCCTAGCACCTTCCCGTTAATGGGTCCGCTTGATAGCACGTTCTTCTCCATTTCTGGCATCCTTTATATTGGCACCAACTTCCACCATGTCGTTGTTGACCTTTCCTCCGGAGTCGTACTCCATTAAAATCTGAGACGCGCCCCACAATTTCGTCTTTAAAGATGCAACGCCTATACGCTTCCTTATGTCATTATTTTTGACATGGTCAAAGCGTGTGTGGACGAATGACCAGCGTAGAATTTTCATTTCAGTCACGTGGAGCTTTTGTTGCATGTTTGCAGTCGTTGACCAGCAACATAGATAAATGTTACTAGGTGGTCATTATGTATGACCATAATGTGTAAATTTGTAAAAGCGAGTTTTTAATAAAAAAATTAAATTAACGAAACCTTTTAAAAGCGCCTCATTGCGATGTTAACGTGTGATTGTAACTAACTAACTCAAAAGAGAATGAAAAGATTGACTGTTACACACTTTATCTGTTCTGATATCTGTGCAAAATTCCCCAACAATACGTTAACGGTAGGACTTATAGCTGAGCTTCTTTCAAACACCATTATATATTCTCGTATAGTATTATTATTTATGTTCATTCGGGGAATTTCGTGACTAATTTTGGGAATTAAGATGTCAGGCAGGCAATGCATGAATACATAAACTATCAGATACAGTAGAGCGTGCAGCGTAGCTGAAACTGGACAGACCATGTGACAAGAATAAATAATGAAAGATGAAGCAAACGAATAACGGAATAGCTACCAAGAGAAGGATGCTGTAGTCGTGGTCGGCCAAGTATAACACGGCAGGATGGTATAAAAAAATTGTCAGTTGGTATAAAAATAAATGGAAGAGGCTGGTGATCGCCATAGATTGTGGAAAACTATATCCAGCAATGGATCGATATAAACGTATCGTGATCATATTTATTTAGATATATATATATATATGTGCGCGTGTGTGTGTGCATGTGTGTGTATTATTGACGAAGATATTTGAACGTCTACTTATAGGAAATCCAAATCTGTGAAGGATTCGACTTCATAGTTGATTTCGCACCTATGAATCGCTAGATGAATTTCAACATTCGTTCCTATGTTTCGTAATTTTTTCTTCATCGACCTTCCTCGTCGAGGCAAGTGGCGACCAAATCAAAGTAGAGACATTTTTCCTCGACACAGTAGACCCGAAAGTTTCAACCGGCGGTAAACGGCTGAACCATCGATAGAAATGTCTTATTGATTTTGAAAGAGCATTCAATATTTTACCCGAAAGTTTTCTTTCTCTTTTGTAATGTGACGTAAAATATCACATTTTCACGCGAGTCGGACTACTTTTTCATCGGCTAAATATAATGTTTTCGAGAAGTCGTCCTTATGTTGAAACGATTTATTCTTCAACAATTTTCAAAAATCCGACGAGTTTTAAAAATTACGTCTATTCGGAAATGTTCGAATGTGATTAAACTTTATTTCAATTTGATAATCTAGTTAGATGACTGAAATTCAGTAGATAGGTTCTGTGAACGATAGATTTTCGAATTACGAAATTTGTTCGTGTCCAATTCAATTCAATTCAATTCATGTTTTTTTTATTTTTTTTTAAATTTTAATAGTCCGTTTCCTAACACGTGCGATTAGCATTCGAAATTTAAAATAGTTACACTCTGAAGCAGCCGTCCTTAAGTGTATATTAAGTTTTGCTTTAAAATTCAGTCTCTTTATTATACCTGGTGGATAACTAATTTTTTAAACGTTTCATTTATTAAGTTTAGCACATTTACACTTCTCTGTATATAATATACATACATATATACGTATCATATCCGTATATTATAACATATGTGGATGTTAGACAAGAAAAAAAGTTTTATAATGTTAAAAGTTTTCTAGTCTAGATAACTTTTTGAATCACACACCCAGGAGAGCTGATTTAAACAAAAGCTGTATCACGTTAAAGATTATCATAGAGAAACAGTCGGAAGTTAAAAACTGTACGCGTGTGTTTATGTGTGTATGTGTGTGTGTGTAAATACTTTAAACAACGGTAAATATCATGTTCGTCCATACAATTGTTTTTACGCGATAGTACACGTCTGTTAAAATAATAATAATAAAAAAGTACTTTGTATATATATATATATATATATATATATATATATATAACGTGTATATAAGTGTAGGAAAAAAGAGAAAGAAAATGTACAAGAATGACAAAGTCGAAATGTCGTGCGATGATGCGGTGTAGGAAGTTCGGAGCTTTCGCAGTAAAATTATCGTAATTTAACGTTCCGCTAGAACAGTCAAAATATGCCGGAGTAAGGGGCCGTGGTGTAAAAGTTCGTCTCGTAAAATTAGTAGAGTTACCTAACGCGATCTAGTAGTAGTGGAGAGCTTTCTAGCGTAACATAGAAAATGAATAGGGGTGTGTAATAAAAGCAATTACTAAAGTTTCCCGGGGAAAACTTAAAAACTCTATGCAGCGTTAAAACGAATTGTAGAATAGAAAAAGAAAGTAAATAAAAAGCTATTTTATATATATATATATAATAAAGAGGAGACCTGCCGCCGCGTTAATCCTCCCGAGAGTAAAAACTAAATTATTATTCTTACTAGGAAAATTTGTCTTCCTACTTTAGAAGTTAACCTACACGACAAATTTCAAACGTAAGTACATATATATATATATTAATATATATATATATATATATATATATATATAATTTATATAAGCAACTGTGACTTATTCGCATAATCGCGACGAGACCAACCACAAACGTTAAATGTAAAAACCTTAATTAGATAATAACGTGGATAATGATTTCGACGGCAGAAGATCGTGCCAAGAGGACCAAACGGGCATTAATAATGACGAATAGTGATGTAGCGATTTGAATAGGTGAGGGGAAAGAAAAAAAATCTATTGCGCTGTGTACGGAGAAGAAATTTTTTAAAAACAAAATCTACTCGACACGGCCACTACCCAAAAAAATTATCCCTCATTTAAGTAGACTTTTTCTTTTGAGGGAATGTGCGTATTTTCCCTTTATTTAAGCCTTTCCCCTGCCCCGTAGGCGCATTCTCGCGGGTACGTTGTTTTCTTTTTGTTAGGAACCTGGCGATGCGCGGTCTTACTACTGCTGAGAATTTATTATTTCCGGTCGGACACCGTATTAGGCAGATAAATGATTACGAGTATAACTGTATAAGAGAGGCGGCTGTTTCGTTGTTATAATAATTTTTTACTACCTAACTAAATAGCGTTATTAAGGCGTGGCGTCCAGTAATTTAAGGCGTCGAAGAATTTCTTCTGGGTCTAATTATTGCGAGAAAAACCGGATAGTATGTCCGATCAGAAAAAATTAATAAATTAAAAAAAAAAAAAAAAAAAAAGAATAAAAAAACGGCTTTCAAAAACTGGAAACTCTTTCAGAAACGACTGTAATTCAAAACATTCTCTGCTAGTAGCAAAGAAAAGTGGTCGACCGCTAATTTTCTTCGGGGAAAATATTCCCTAATGTACCTGTTACGATTTTTCCTTTTTTTTTCAGCAAATTTATTTTACGCGCTCCTGTCGTCAATTAGCGGATTTAATTAAAAATATTAATCAAACGAAGCGTAAAAGAATTCCCCGCATATAAAAAGGATATAATATTACAAAAAATCCACTCGCTACACTAACACCCTCTCACCATTCGACATATAGGCAGAATGAAGTCGCTACGGAAATACAAAAATTAAAGGAGACAAATGATACTCACCCCCTCGGTTACGAACCTACGTTTCGAAAATGTTCCGAATAACATAAGTTAGTGGTAAACCCGGAGAAGACTGGACTGTCTAAAAGGAAGGAATCGATTACAACTGGACTAGAACCGTCGAAAGGTCTATTAGGACAGAAATTAAAAATTGGGATCAATTTAAAAACGTCGATAAGATTACGAACCGGAAGTAGCAATACTAGGAGAGACCGGGTAAAATGAGATTTCCCGGACAGTAACCCGCGCCAATGTGAGCAAGAACATGGTCAAAATTGTTTATTTCAACGCCCAGGAATAAAACCAGATGTATCTGTGGACTGATAGAATCGATAACAAGATTATCACTGATCGTTAATTATAAGGGAAAGATATAAGATTGCGTTATGGACAAAGAATAATAATAATAAGAAGACCATTCGAAGTGTAACTTAATGGATACGGTGAATTATTCACTAGAAAGGCCCTCCACCTTCCCGAACTTGGGACGAGTCCCTTTATGTTATACCGCCGACCCGTTCCTTCCAATACCTAGACAACTTTCCAGTCAGTTGATCTGGTGGCGTAATTGAGGAGTTGCAGAGCTGTCAACTATCCAACTAATCACCTTCCGTTGACTGAGCTGGTAATGAACAAAAAGTATCATTCAGTGAAACTATCGCTAAGAGCCACTGCTACCCAACAAGAAGCACAAGGGCGACTTGTTTCAAAACGTATATTTGTCGTCTAATATATATAATAAGTACACAGCATTTACATTTTCGGTACATTCAATAATTAATATAATTACAATTACTTCCGCCAAACTATAAGCTTATCGACAGGCTTAGTTCGATAACACTACGGGGGTTTATGATTCTTTTTTGATTTATGCCTGTTCGTGCGTTCACTCCTAGATTTCCGCTCTCTCTTATTAGCTCACATTTGCACTCTCATTCATCTCTTCAGTCCCATGTACACTCTTGTTTTACTCGTATTTTTATTTTACGTTATCTGTGTAGTACCGACATTTCTGTTATACGCTGTATGTCCAACCTCTTTTCCCCCCACATCGGTTACGTAAAATTTTCTGGTCCGCTCTTTAAAATTTTTCGTAACCTACTTAATTTCGTTCACAATCGTTTCATCAGTTGGCCGGCTTTTGATCTTTACCTCGTATATTTTTTTCAGCGTAGTATTTCATCTGACAATCGATTTAATTATTAAAATATACTCGTGCGTTTATTATGAAATCGACGTAGTTGTTCTACAACATTTGTTATCCACTATCTTTGATGGTCGTCTTCTAGTTCGCGCGAAATTATTTACAAGAGTTTCAGATCGTTTTTCAAGAATTTCAGTGGCTCTCTTAGCGCTTCAGAATTTTTATCACTGTTTTTTTGTTCCTGCGAAATTCGCGACCCCGTCTTCATCCAAACAAAGGGCGTGATATTATTTGTATTTTAGTATTCTAGATACCATATTTATTGTGTATCTTGCCCACTCTTATATATGGATGTCAGACTTGGACTTTGTCAAGTAACACAAAAAATAAAATAAATAAAATGCAAAACGTATTACAGAGATCGATGCTATATATAAAGCTAAAAGATAGATTAAATTTTAAAATGATTAGGAATAGGTTGAAATTTAGCTGTAATTTTAGCAGAGTTATAAAAAGACTTAAATGGGATTGGGCGGGACATATAGCTAGAATTGAAAATGAAAAATAGACAAAAATAGTCACAGAATGGTGTGACTATAATAAAAGAGACAGGTTAGGCAAAAATTAAGATTGCAGGATGATGTAACTAAAATGCTTGAAAATAAACAATACCATAGAATAGCTTAGGACTGGCTCGAATTGGCTTATTTGAAGTAGGCCTTTGCCCGGTATCAGGGTTAGATAATAATTATATGTGTTAAATGATATGTATACGTATGTATATACATACATGTATATATATGGGTGTATCATATGTATATGTATATTTAGAGTAAGTTGTATAAATAATTAGAATTATTATCGTTCGCTATGGCTAATAATAAATAAATAAATAAAAATTCTAGATACGGTTCATTAGCCGGAGCAACTGCCGGTTGTCCTTTGGTTTAGCTCGTTTCTTTTAGCCTGAATACGTTATTCCCCACGCTATAGTACAATTTTAAGCTTTCGTCGATGATTTCCACGTATGCTCAGAATTATTTTTAATATTTAATCAGCTCTAAAATGAAAACTGAGAGTGTTTTCAAAACGTCATCACTGGTTCAAAGTTCCGGACATATATATATATTATTATATATATTTATGATTATTATTATCATTTATTTTATCAATTTTAGATATAACTTTTTCCAAATATATTAGTCGCCACGTGGTCGTTTAATTATTTAATTTTTTCGAATCCAATTTATCATTATGAATAGACAAGAGCACGCGTGTACCCGATCTCGTTGACGTCGCAACCAAAAACTATAGAATATTATTATGACGCGTATATTTTATTTCATTTTTATTATTTATATAATTATTTGAAAATATGTAAAAAAAAAATCACGCTTCAAATACGATATATATATATGGACAAAATGACGCGCATACATTAACATAAAATGATAGATGAATTAATAAATACTATTAAAGTAATACTGAAAATTGGAATGGAGGTATGTTCATTGGCGGATAAAAATTACAAATCCAACATACGCCGATGATACAGTGTTATTTGCAAATAAAGGAGAAGAAATGAAGGAATTTTTAAATAGAGTGGAAGCAATTAAACTTAAAACCGAATAAATATAAATGTTCCTTGATGGTGATTGACAGGATCCAAAAGCTTAATTCAACAACTGGCAAAGAAAATGTAATATACCTTGGAGTACTTCTTACAAATAAAGGAAGACGCAAAGATGAAATAAAAAGATTGACAATGACGAAAATGGCAGTAACAAGATTAAGTAAAATACGGACCGCAATATATCAATAGAGATCAAAAAATATATAAAGAAAACATTAGCGTTCCCAATAGAGCGATCTATGGTTCAGAATCGTGGACACTGAAGAATTCTCTCTATGTAGAATAAATGTCTTTGAAATGACGGCTTGAAGAAGAATGATGATAATTTCGTAGAAATTTCATTTCGAACTAATAATTCCATTCTACAAGAATTAATCATTACACCTCATCAGAGATTAATACATACAATACAATGTCAACGTCTTAAATTTTTCGGTCATATTGTAAGACGTAATTATTGAAGGTATTATAAGAGAACCAGAGCAAGACCACCAGCGCGTTACGTGGATTGAATCAAACGAATAATAAAATTAGAGTTAACGGAGATTACGCATAAGGCGGAGTATCAGCAGACGTGGAAGAAATTAACAACCAGTTTTTACATCTGAAATCAGATGCACGTCTATTATTATTAACGTAAACCTATCGTTGAAACGAGACAGACTCTGATAATATTCCAGATGATGGATAGAACAATCGAACAATGTCGAATTTTCGATTACGCTGGTTTTCGTTGTAATTCGACAATTGATTTTTATTACTTATATTTATTATTATTTTCTTTTTTGGTTTAATTTGAATTTGATTTGATTTGAAAATAAACAACAAAAAGAAATTAAGAACGCAAAAATAAAATCAAGAATAAAAATGAGTTAAAATAACTAAAATATTGTTCTTTATGAAAAATCATTTTTTTCATAAAGAAAAATATTTTATGATTTCAAATCCTTTTTTGTTGATTTAAAAAAAAAAAAAAACTACATTCAAAACTTTTTCAATTATTATTATTATCGTTACCACTCCAAAGTCTAATTACGAAGTAAGTTTAATATATATATATAATCGTCGTATTGTTCGTTACCGAACGTCTTGACTAGCCATTGGACGTTTATTTTTACGTACAAAATGAACTAGCATTCAAGGCACAATTTATATACGACGCAGGTGCGCGCGCATATGATGTTATACAGAGCGGGAAGCCACTGTCTTCTCGGTGATAATTAAGAATTAAATAATGATGAAAACTTTCTATGTCGCGTCTTGGTTTCGAACCTCCGACCTTCGAGTTGACAGTCGAGCACTCTAGCAACTATGCCACCACGACATTTATATATATATATATATATATATATATATATATATATATTTGCATTTAATTCCATACGACTAGAAAAATTGTTATATAAATCAAAAAGTAGTTTCCGACTAGATGTTCGTTCCACGAAATATTTCCAAAATTTATTTTCCTTTCCAGAAAGTTTTTCGTTAACACGTGATAAACGTATATCACTGACGACATATTTCTTCGATTTTAAAAACAAACGATATTCTTTATACATGCGTTACCGAGCAAAAGTTTTTACTTCTACGACTAGGAATATTAATAGATATTTTATAATTCGATCATCTTACGTTTTCACTTTATTACAAAACATTAGGGAAACAGTCAGCATGTATGACCGAAAATCATAAAAGCGACTAAACCAACATGGGGACAGGATCTTCTTGCTTCGACATATCTCTTATCTATCATTATTGGTTTTATGTGTATATATATATACACATATCATTAAAGGCAAAATATGTTGTCGCTGCAGGCATTGTGTCCGATTGGTAGCCAGTGTCCGAACTTCTTGATATATACTTATATTCGATCGTATACACACTATTTATTGTAGATGTTTTTGGTCTTCCTGTAGGTTTGTTGTCCGTAACGTTCTTCTTTATTATATTTTTTATGAATTTATTATGTCTTATTACACGTCCTAACAGTTTTATTTTCGGTTTTTCTATATGATTTATTAAACTTATTTTTTCGGTGTATTCTTTCTACGATTTCTTTCGTTTGTTTTCATTTCTTTCCAATACGTTTTCATTATTCTGCGCCAGTTTCAGATCTTTACTAAATTCGGCTAAAATTTTCCAGTAGTCAATAGCACAGGCATAATTATTGCATAACGTTACAAATATCTCTATTCTTTTCCATACTATTTCTATCTTATACTAAAATTTACAAATCTGGGCTCTATATCTGTTTCATCGACCGACCGTAGTCCAAGGACAACAACGAATTACACTAAGCCACAACAAGATTTTACATTATTTTATGTATTTCATTTAATCTACGTATATTTCTGTTCTTTTATTATACTTTTTATTAATTTTTGTTTAATTTAATTTATTTAAATTTCCGACGTACTCCTCCACTCAAAGTATATTATACATAATATATTTATTTATTACGAGACCCGGATACCATTTGGCTTAGTCACGGTATTCGTGGAGTACAATTTTAAATTTTAGATTATATTATTACCAATACGTTTTCTCATAGCACGTTTAACATATTTAACGAACGACCTCGTACATTTAGATAAGTTTAAAGTATTCTCATCACGAATAATTAATTCATTATCAGTACTATAACCATTTAAATTATTAAAAGCGCGTCAATAATATAAGGTCATTCCAACAAAAAATTACAAACTGTATCGGAACGTCTCATACGTAGAATTCACAAATATTCGATGATGTAATTTTAAAACGCTCCAAATATGTACAGAGACCAGTTGAATTATATAAAAAATTAACTTCATTAACTTCTTTAATTTAATTCTTTCCCAGATATCTTTCAATAATTTATACGTTAATGTACCACTACTCTGACTGTTCCACCCGTATTGTCGTATATTTAAAATTATTGTCGCAATGAGGTTTTTAAAATTAGCAATGTTTACAGTATTACCATATTGCAAATTTACATTAAATTTTTTCCGTTAAATTTATCTCAAATATAACAGTTTGTTGTAAACGATAACCTGAACATTCTAAATTCTGCTAACAACGCAGCTTAGTACATACGTAAATCAGCCGGAAATCGAAAAGGAAATTATAAAAAGAATAGCGCGGACCAAAAACGCGTTTAATAAAAAGAATACCTCCAAAAATATTTCATTGCACACAAGAGTACTATTTATCAAAACTTACGTTCAGAGTATAATATTATATGGCTGCGAAACTCGGACCAACTTGAAGAAAGATGAGTCATAACTGCAGACTTTTGAATTATAGTGCTACAGGAAAATGTTGAAAATATCTTGGATGGATAAAATCAAAAAGAAAGGCATACTTCGAAGAATAGAAGAAGAGACAAGATTAATGTCGGTAATAAAAAATCGAAGAAGTAGTGCGATCGGCCACTTATTAAGATATTCTTGCCGGATAAAAAATTTAATCGGAGGCAAAATAAACGAAAACGGCCGAATGGAAGATCGGGACCAAAATTTAAGAAAATCATACTAAAGAAATGAAAATATGCTGAAATCAAAACATTTGCCTAAAACCAGAAATTTAAGAAGAAAAAGATGAAGAATGCCGTATAGAGAGTAGATGTGCCTGTTCAATTTTACTTGCCGCAGAGGAAATATCACATCAATAAAACCGCGATTTTGTCGGAAGTCATATTAGTTCTTTGAAACTAGGAAGTTAATCTCTCTAATAGGATTTTACTGAATGCTCTAGGTGCAGTAGTTCAGAGAAATGGTATACCTCTTTTATGGAATGAGTTTCAACACTTTTGATTTTAAACATTGGTATTACTGCCGCTTCTTCGAAAATTTTGTTGTACATACATTAATTTGAAGCAGACGATATTGAAAAAAAAAAAGTGAATATTATACTTGATATGAACGAAAGTTTGATTATGGAGTATTATAGTAGTCAAAGGAAACCAGAACTAAAAATGGCATCTCAAATTTTATCACGATATGTCTATATTAACCCACTGCTGAGTGTAGGAATCCCAAGACGATCGTCAATCGGATGGCATTGTATGATACACCTATCTCATCGTCTTGTCTTACGATCTGCCCTGCCCAACTCTATTTTATCCTGGCGATAATAATTTTGTTTGTTGTCTCATTAGTAAAAATAATTCTTTCGTGTGCCATTTGAGTTTTCCTAATTATTCTAACTATTCCTTTAGTAAAATCCTGTTTCAGCGAGCGCACGTTACAATCGCCAACACGTATTTAAAGGAAAATGACCACTGGGACTTATAACTGCAAAATTAACAAATATTCTGAAAATTAGAAGACTATTGATAAGTCGAACATCGAAAATAATTGTATCACGATGTAAAATTTAAATCATGACAAGAATGACCACTGTTTATGGTAAAATACGTACATATTTATACGAACTTTTATATACATATAGGAAACATGTATAACCATACAATTTTCAACGTACGTGCGCTTACAATGTGTGATAAATAAAACGTCGAATATATTATCATAAAAAAAGTCGCTGCTTAGTTACGTTGGGTAAATTTCGAAAAGTTTTGGGTTCGCATTTTCTTTTCACCTAACAATGACGACTGTAAATCATAGTCAACAACACGCTTACCTTATTTCCTAGAAAAAGTTTTATTTAACGAAGAAAAATTTTGTAACAGGAACAAATTTCTACCGTTAATTTTATTATTAACGTACGCAGAAAAAAAACATATCCCAAGAGGATTTTTCTGCGTTGTTTATCAAGAACTTTATTCGCACAATACTACTACTATTACCACTACTATAATGCGTGCAGAAATATATTTATAAGTCTCTACAATTAAATTTAAAAAATAAAATGATACTAAATAAAGTAGTATGTATTATATGTATAAATAAAAATTGAAGCAAATATTTCCTCTATATAACTTTCCGGTTTATTTGTTTACCAAATAAAATATTTAATAAAAAATGTCAATTAATTTTTCTGTCGAATAAATTAATTTTATTCAATAACCGTTTGATACGGACGAATATTAAAGAAGGCGCGATTAAATTGATAAAGCAACAAAACTCTGCAGTGGGAAATCACCGAATAAATTCGATCGACTACGAGAGTAGTAATGAATTTAAAGTTTTTATTTATATGTATATGTGTGTGTGTATTATTTTTGAAAACATATATTTATGATATAATAGGAAAATAATGTACGAATTAACCGCAAATAAGCTCACTCGCACTCCCTGAATGTGTTCGGTCAAGCTTTCTACTTGTCGATAGACCTACACCATTTTACAATACGTATATTTATAATATTATTATTTTATATATATATATACATGTGGAATACATTTCTGTATGGTTCAGAAACGTGGGTGTTAACGAAAAATTCAAAAAAACGCTTGGAAGCCTTCGAAATGTGCGATTGACGCCGCATGATGAAGATCTCATGGACGCAAAAGAAACGGAATTCGCTTGTTTTGAAAATGAAAAAGGAAACTACTAGAAACAATATAACAAAGCCGAGAAAGCTTTCTAGGACACATACTGCGGTATAATTTTTGACGATCATAATCGAAGGAAAATTGAAAAGAAGAAGAAAAAGCGGAAGACCTAGAATAACATGGATAGATTAAATAAAAGAAAGATTGCAAATGACGTATAAAGAGATGAAGAATATAGCAGACAACAGGAAGGAATAGAAGAACATGATTGACTAGCTGCAACGACAAGAGCATTAAATATTGATAATGATGATATATATACATATATAATAAATCTCTAATTTATAGAATTTACATACACACTCCGACGTATACACGACGATAAAACTTTTTCATACCCTAATACACTCTCACTCATACTCTCGCAATATCCACTTTTTATTTACCATATTTTAATTACCTCATTTAGTAGTAGAGGATGATACTTTAAATTTATTACAACTTATCGCACCCATTTGTATTCGCTAAAAATTGTTATTTACTTTATTTTATATAATACGAATACCTAAGGTTGTATGCCAACTATTCTGATTATCTCCTGTCCAACATAATTTCTTAACGTATACAGTATTGGTATTATTTATTTCAATTTGCTTACCACTTTTTTTATTTGTAAATTCCATCTCAACTGTATCTATCTATCGTTATACATATATATTTACGGTCGTTTACCAGTTCTATTATGTTACAACCTAAAATTTTCAACATATTCTTTTCGTCCAGTAATGCATTCACTTGTCAGTGGATTACTTTTTTTTTCAAAAGTGCATATTAATAACGTAGAAACACGCACGAATACACAAAACACACACACACTCAAACATACTTCAATATACAAAGATCATAAAAATTACTTATCCCGTCAAGCTTGCACTTTGTCGGCAGGTATTTAAAATTTGTACGATGTAATATTATTAAATATTACTAATATAAATATTTATATTAAATATACAATTACCTTATAATTTACCGTATTCATAATTTATAACTTATTTCTTTACAATTCATTTTCACATTCTTGTACTTTCTCATTGCTCTCTTACATATATTCTCATTTACACTCTTGAATACACTCACACTTTCACCTTATGGTTTTTTCTCTCATTCTGTAGCAACATCCACCGTGGTATCCGTATTTCATCTTTCTCTTTTTTTAACTTTATTATTATTATTATTGTTATTAAATTACGTTAACATCCCGTCAACTTCCCGCTAAATTTCCTTGCTTCAGTACGTTTCTGATATTTTCCTCATTCTGCAGCAGCCAATCTTTTAGTTTAATCTACTCCTCGCATTTTCATCGATGATTTCTTCTGGTAACACGTTAAATATTTAAGCTAATACATTGTCTATCTGGTTTTCATACTTAGTTCTAGATATTTGTGTATTTGGTACTAAGCGTATTTCTTAGGTCATACTTTACTAAGTGTTTTTCGTTTATTTAAGATAGTACATCGTTGTGATCATAAACTCAAAAACCCATATTTCCTTCCTTAAGAAGCTCATAAAGCGTGGAACAATCTTTTCCCGTCACTAACTCTAAGAACATTTTCTATAATCGTTCATTTAGATTGTACAAGATTTCTTTACCGAACGATTCCATTGACTGACATAATTGTTCCATAAGTTTAGATTGTGGAATGTAGTGATTTTATTTATACTTGATTACTAAAAATAGTTGAAATCACTAAATTTATTTAATGATGCGAAGCTTTTCGGCATTTACGTCATTGTCAAGCTATATACAATTAAAATTAATTATATAAAAACATAAAATATTAATTTAAAACTAAGTTTACAATTTTACACAAAATGAATTATAAATAGACTATTTATAATTCATTTTGTGTAAAATTGTAAACTTAGTTTTAAATTAATATTTTATGTTTTTATATAATTAATTTTAATTGTATATAGCTTGACAATGACGTAAATGCCGAAAAGCTTCGCATCATTAAATAAATTTAGTGATTTCAACTATTTTTAGTAATCAAGTATGGCATAATTGTTTTAAACATATAGTAATATTACGCGTACTTTTCATTCTACATAAACTGTATGCTTATTCCACCTAAAATTTTCATCTATACTACGGATACAACTATCCCTAGTACTCGTGGTAAATTTAATGACTACCATCTCCAGTTTTAATATAATTTATGTCCCTAATATGGGCATCAGGACACAGTACACTACATATATTATTTAACGGGTGCAATCCGGTAATACTAGAATTACTAGAATTATTGTCTATTTTCGTTATAAGGGAAGTTTCTTTGACACAGAACGTTTCCATTCGAAACATATTTATACAACGTATTAAAAATTAACAAAAAAACAACATTATAACTAAAAAATTACTTGAAATATACATCATCTGGGTTTGTATCAAAAATGTATAATTTTGTATAAAATAACTGGCAACTGGTGACTGTAAGGGTTAATATAAATACCGGTAATATAGTTAAATAAAATTAATACTGATCTAACTGAACCATTAAAAAAAAAATTAATACTGATATACATATATGTGTGTGTGTGTACATATATACGTACATATATTTATATTTATATGGGCACGAGAGGAACCTCCACGAAGATTGCGTACATAAAGCAGATTCGTAAGTAATCGGGCACCCCTGGAAACGGAAACAAGGTATACCTGCAAATAATATACCATGATAGTAAAAGTCCATAAGGTTCGTTACAAACATTTTGATCCCATAGAGAGAAACCTTTCTAGTCGATGATCGGAGTGAGCAAGAAAAATGCCGAGCATTTTTCAACGCTAATTAGTGACTAACTAGTTATTGTAACTATTTCCTCTCACAGTGCGCAACATATATACATATATGTTTTCTTAATGATGTTGATATGTATGCACATAATAATTAATAGATACATATGTATATTGCATGTATATATATGAATCGTCAAAAATATTTATTAATATATCTCGTATATATATATATATGTTTATTTATATATATATATGTTTATTTATATATGTTTCCATACGTATATATTCCGTACGAATGCGCATATCAGCACATACATGTATGTGTATATATTTATACATGTATATGCATATATGTATATATAAATAAGTATATATTTATATGTATAAATATATATATATCGATAGCATATGCTTATTAATGTTTAGTATATATATATATATATATATATATATATATATATATATATATATATATATATATATATATATACATATATGAGATAAATGCTGATTGTGTTTGTCTTTACGGTATTTTGAAAATTCATCGCTACACAACCGCCTATGAATATAGAGTAACAGCTGCTGCGAGAGACCTTTCGAAAATTTAAAGTCCGACTGCAGCTGCTGCTCTTGTTGGTATTATATAAACGAACGTTTTCGCTAAATAGGTTAAATTGATTTTTACATTAACAGGACGGAATGGGGTACGGTACGCAATCACCAACATTATTTGTAATAACAACGACAAACGTAAACACGAACAACGACAATCTCACAAAATTTCATAATAATTTTCGAAAACAGGAATGTGGGCGAGGGTTGGTCGGTTACCATATACCTTTCGGACTAACGAAAGAAAAAATTATTCCGATCCTGCCGTCGGCAAATCCGCCGACTTTTTCGAAGGTTGGCTGGCCCGATGATATTTTTCCACATGTGTCGGCGAAATGATTGATGAGGATTCGCCGTCGAAAAATATTTCGTTCGATTCGGCCGATCTATTCGAATTAAAAAGGTCGTGAACCGGAAATTAGACAAATAACAACAGAAACCGAAGAAGTTTACGAAAGTTTAAAAGTTTCTAAAAGACCGAATGTCGAAAAGCTTCCAGACGCAATCGGATTAGTAAAAAGTTTTTTTTTTTTGTATTTCTATATTAGCTATTCGCGTATATATATATATATACACATATATAATGTATTTATGCCTCTTTGTATGTGTATACGGTCTACAAATACGCGAATAAATTTTTTATATACATATACATATCGCCCGTTGAATGGAACCAAAAATGTTTAATCTGTTATATAGGGTTGACCCGTAGAAGATGGACGGTTTTATGTTTTGAATAGCGCAGTTGTGTTAACACTACTACAACGCAAACCGCGTGTTCCACGTTTAGTGTATAGACGAGAGATTCGTTTTTGTTTATAACAAGAAAGAAGGTTCGTTTTACGTGGAACGTTATTTTCGCCGTGAAGCGAATTCAAAATTTCGTTATCTTTTTTTTTTCTGGATACACCCCCTTACGCGGTCAGTAATAATTACAGTATTTATAAATATTGTCAACATTACTTATCGTATAATGTAAAATACTAAAGCACTGATGAAACATGATCGGCGTTTTTCAGTATTAAAGAGTGGTTCAGTATTTGGGCGGATTATAAGTATATTGACAGTATTATTGATCGTGTAAAGACAATTCTTCGGTATTTTCATCATTCCTCGCTAGGATGCTTTTACTTTGTTAATAAAATGATTGTTAGAATAAATGTAAAGTTTTTTACTAATTTTAATAAATAATTTATAATAGTAAGTAAATTTTCATATTTTTTTTTTTTTATTTGCAATTAGGCTTTTATTTGGATTTCTAATATTACGGTGACAATTTTGCGTTTAAACAATATACGGAGTTTTATTAATTTGAATACAAAATTAACAAAATGGTAAGTATATTTTTCTTTTTCCAAGTTCAGAATTTGATAAAATTAATATAAAATTTTAATTTGCTGATTATATTCCACATTGTTATTTAATTGAATTTATACCTGCACATTTTGTTGTGCATGAAATTTGAATTAGTTCAATATGAAACAATTTCCTACCACACAAATGTTACAAAATATGAACGATTGTGATGGGAAACAATTGGAATGACCAGCGAGATAAAAATGAAGATGGTTCATATACATTTGCGAATTAAAATTTTATACTAATTTTATCAAATTCTGAACTTAGAGAAATAAAAATGTACTTATCATTATTGTTAATTTTATATTCAAACTAATAAAACTCTGTATATTCTTCAAACACAAAATGATCACCGTAATATTAAACATCGAAATAAAAGCACAATTTCATACTGAAAAAAATAAAAATTTACTTACTATTATAAATTATTTCTTAAAATTAGCAAAAAAAACGTTACGTTATTTACTCTTACGCTAAACAAAAAACCTTTATTAATGTTATACAAATTCTATATCAGGAAAATAAAACGCTAATATTACGAATAGCAAAACATATACATATATGTATATATATATATATATATATATATATATATATATATATATATATTAAATCATATAAATACAGTATGCTAAATAAACAAAAGGTATCACGTAACAGATTGATGTGAGAATAATTTCCCCGTTTTTTTCAATCAATCTTTCATCTGTATCTTGCGACGAACGGCACGCTTGAAAATAAACTACAATATTGCTATACTAACTTTTTTCTTATTTTTCACATTTTCACTTACTTTTAAAGGATACATCTACGCATGAAGAAACTACTGCTTTGATCAAAAACGTAAATTACCGATAGGTAGTACTGATCGTGTAAGGGTAAGTAATTACTGATGAAATTTCATCAGTATTACTGACAGTAATGTACGGTCATTAATATTGACCGTGTACGGTGCGCTTAAGCGCGGCGTTTACAAAACATATCCACAAGACCTGGAAAACCTGAAAACTCGGATTTCTGAAGAAATTTAATAAATTTAGCGACCTCTGCTCGAAAAAGTCTTCGAAAATTTTGTAAAGACTGAATAAATGTATTGTTGCAAATAACGGTAATCTGAGTGATATTTTGTTTTCCTGCTTTTAAATAAAATTTCATTCAAAAATTTTGGTCCAGTAGTTTTTGAGTCAAACAATACAACCGTCCGTCTTCTCTGGGTCGCCCTGTACTATACGATATAAGTAATATGAAATAATAATAAAAAAGAAATTACGAATAAAAATCACTAATCGTTAAGAAAATAAACTCCAACGAAAACGAAGATAATCTTCAAATTTCGCACGACGACTGTTTCTCGCGCGTCTGCTTTGAACGCGACCGTTTTATTCACTGATATTTAACACATTTTACAACACGCGTATCGACTAATAAACGACTCTCCGTGAAACAACGAGCAAACGTTATAAACGTAAATAAATGAATGTAAAAGTAACCATCGATAATTAGCAGAGAAAAAATTAAACAAAAAAACTGCGAGAGACTAAATAATTTAGACGTAAAAATATAATTTCTTATTATAAATGAAACACAGCCATCTTAGCAGTCACTCATTCCCAAGTTGTAGCAAATGATAATCTGTAGCGTGCTCTGGATCATGAAGAATTGGAAAATTCAGTTAAATGAACAGAAATATATTGATGTTTTACCTTACGCAAGCGAGATCGATGTTATGTTATCCACATTAATAACCGGCAAGTTTCAGTTGAAAATTCTACAAAATACTTAGGTATGCATTTGGATTCAGAATTGACATGGAGAACATATAACGATCATAACCCAAGGGGTTTTTGGTGGGTAAAAATCCCACACGCTGATTTTGGATCTCTTGCAGTGCATGCTTGTATGCGCTGCAAAAAAAAAACTAATTCTTCATTATATCAGTGTCTTGATTTTCCCCCTCTCGCTTAAAAAAAAAAAACAAAAAAAAACAAATACGAAGTAACATACGTCAAATGTACTGGCTCATTGGACATCGCTCTAAAATGAAGGTAGAGAACAAACTCCTATCCAATATAGACTTACGGAATACAAATATTGTTATCGAATCGAATCGAAAAGTACTTCAAACAGCTCAAAATAAATTTCTTCGGCTGATCACTAACACTCGTTGGTTTCAACGAAATGACACACTGCATGCAGATCTACAGATCAAATGGATCAACGAATATATGATTATGATCAACAACATCAGAAACGGCTTTTTTACCATCCGAAT
The DNA here is from genome assembly GCA_032883995.1 of Coronaproctus castanopsis. Lineage (NCBI taxonomy): Eukaryota > Metazoa > Arthropoda > Insecta > Hemiptera > Monophlebidae > Coronaproctus > Coronaproctus castanopsis. The sequence continues at coordinate 12,923,669 of CM065052.1, read as the reverse complement.
CCGGATACATCAGCACTTTTGTCCACTGTTCTGTAACTCAGAAGGCTGAACATCAAACCTCATCAAAGCCGCGACCTTCGTACAAGGTATTTTTTATTACTTTCTTTGAATTAGTGCTACATTACTTACTTTATTATTGCCGTATAGTTCTATCCCATACCTTCAGTTTAGTGCTATAATCGTGAGGTATATCTTGTCGAAGAATCTTTGTTATTGTTAAACGTTAAAATCCTTGTGAAGAGTGTGGTTCTAGAAATATCGAGAAGCCGCGACTTTCGTACAAAGTATTTTTTCGGAATTATGATAAACAAAATTTGACAAGTTACTATTATTATCTGTCGTGTAACTTTAAGTATAAATTATTTCGACTTATGGTTAAGAGATTTTTAATTGGGCGACCGTAAAATCATTAATATTTTCGATACAAATATCGACTTCATTCTGAATAATCTAAATGATATTTCGAAAAAAAAATCAAATGTAGTGATTTTTAAAAAATAAGCAACAAAAAAAAACTAGTTAAACTACATTTTATTGTATATTAAAAAAGAATCGCAAAGCTTTTTGACTGTTAAGCCATCATCGAATGAATATTCACCGTCAGATTATTTTATAATTTTACTTCGCTCTCTTTTGTGATATTGTACATCTAAATTAAGTACTTTTTTTAAAATTTTTTTTGTTCTTTTCCTTTTATATTATTTTCTGCAAATTATACGTATTTTTTTATTTAATTTTTTTATGTCTGTTCGATAAATAACCGAAAAACTTTTTTATATATATATGAACAATTTAATGTTTTTAAGCACAATTTTTTTTTTTTGGTTGTTTATTGCGATGTTACAATGCTTAATTAATACGAAACATTCGGGCAGTTATCTCATTATCACCGACCCACAAAGCTTCAAAGCATTTTAAAGGATATGGAAAACAAATTTAGATACATTAATTTCATTCCACGTTAAAATCATCTCGAACGATATATTTGTATCTTTTTTTTATGGGTACCGGGACACCAAGGAATCTTCTACAATGAAATGGTATATTCATTAGGTAAACTAAGGTCTTCCAATGGTGTGGTATTCTTTTTTGGTTTCTGCACACGATATCGTACGTTTCATACAGTCGGAACGTAGGGTGGGAACAGACATATTTGAAGAATAAACAACAGGTCATCCCTTATGCTATCAGTTGCGTCTCTTCCTAAATTTCCATGGTTATAATTTTTTTGTTTTTAATATTAGGCGTAAAGTAATTGTACTTAACTGCGGATTCCGATTAGAGTATTACTTGTTACCGGACAGCCTATTCCTAAACACAACTTAGAGAAACTCATTACTATCCTATCCATTCTGCACTCGCAATATTGATAATGTTTTCTTCGAATGTCCTTTTTTGATAATATTACGTTCTGAACTATACCTTAGATTACTGCAGCCATCGTGTAACACTTCTCCATGCAATGCATTGTTCCTTCTTTATCTTGATAATTTACATGTGTTTCCAGACATAGTTACACTTTTAGGAAAGTTGTCAACGTTTATTGAGTTAGTTCGTACATATACATTATTACGTTAAGTAAGCTGCAAAAGCATGCCCGTTAAAAAGTAATAAGAAAGTGTATGATGTTCGTATATTAGTTTTTCATTCAAATCTACAAGCAAAAGATAAATTCACTCCCCACTTGAATTTCAGGTAGAAGGTTGCAATTTTGATCATGCTGATGATATTAGTACATTTATCGATTTTTCTTTGTACACATCTGATTTCCTCCTTATAACTGCAAGAGAATTATCATCTGATTAGCTTTGTCTAGAATTACTTGTACTCGCCTTCACTAACATAAAGAGGCATTTGATAAAATTAACTGGAACATTATGTTTCGATGGCTAAAAAGCATGAATACACAGACTTGAGGGAACGAAGAATACTATTCGAACTGTATAAAAATCAAAAAATCAGGATAAATGAAAAAACCAGTGTGAAGATGAAGAAATCAGACAAGATAGTGCTGCCTGTTATCACTGTTATTTATAACATTTATATGGAAAAAGCAATGAGATGCTTTTTCGATATTGATAATGGAGGAGTAAAATACAATTGGATACGCGGATGATATAGCGCTGAAGTGAATTAATGATTTATACAGATTATTAAACACTTAATGTTTAATAAAAATCAAAGAAAATAAAAACAAAGTATTAAGTTGAGATTAAAAAGGAGAAGATCAGATGAAGATAGTAGTAAATGGGAAAACGGTAAAACAAGTAAAGGAATTTGAATGCCTAGGCGGTCTAATAATAAGCGATGGCAAATCAGAACGAGAAATAAGGAGAACGTATTCGGCAAAAAATAACTCCGCTCACACCTAGAAATATAGCCTTGGATGTTAGAAAACAATTTATAATGAGTTTCATTCGGAGCATTGCACTTTACATATGTGGAACGTGGACATCGTTGAAGAAAGACAAATGCAAATTGGAGACGTTTGAAATGCGGTACTGGCTACGCGTGTTAAAACAAAATATACCGTGATAAAATACCGAACCGCGAAATGCTATCCACAATTAATGAAAAAAGAGAAACACTAAGGACAATTGAAAGAAGAAAAAATTCCGCAATATATTATAAACCATTCAACGTGGAGTACCGACGTAATAGAAAGAAAAACAATCGGTAAAATCCAAGAAAGAAGACCTCGAAGGAGTTTCGTGGATGAAATCCAAGGAAAAAGACCGTATGCGGAAATTAAAGAATTAGAGCCAAAGCACGAGAAGATACGTTGGCATGTTACCCACCAACCCTCGTGTTGAGGAGAAGCTGTACTCGATGTACAGATCAATAGCGTTTTTGTTCGATATACAAGACCAACTTATTATAAAGACCCAAAATGTACTGAATATGAAGGGAAATTGTGGGAATATTTGACCAAACAAAAGTGCATGAGAGTTGAAAAAAATGTATTGTCAGACTATAATGAAAACCGTGAATTATAAAATGCCAGTAATGAAAACAAAATATGGAGAACAAACCGATAGGTACATAATGACAAAACTGTTAATACCGGATGAAATATCAAATGGAAAAAGACTAGGCTGCTTAAAACAAAAGATAAGAAGGTGACTACAATAAGACGAAAATATTGGTAAAATATTACGTTAGTACATAATAAATAATATTTAAATCGATGAAGAAAAAGAAAAAAATTAACGCGAAAGAGATAAACAGAAAAACAAATATACATGAGAGAGTAATTGTGAGTGTAAATGCGAGTGACTAAGGAAGAAAAAGGTGCGCGCGTACGTGTGTGAACGAAGGAACAATATAAAATTAATTCATAAGACAAATTGTACATTATTAAAATAAGATATTATAACGTAATTAGATTATAAGACGAATTGTACATTTTGCATAGATTGAATGCGAGAGAAAGTGAATATAAATCCGTCGACAAGCAATTGCATGACGGAATTTAATACAATTATAACAACGAGGGATGTGCGCTCGAATGCGCATGCACTGATATTTTGTTATAAATATACGTTTAAAAAAAAACAAATCGGTTTTCGACATCATCCGACATGATGGAAGGAGTGCCTTATTGAAAACTTCGATTTCTTACATAGCAATCAAAACACATATTATGCGTAACTGCTTTTCTTTCACATGTCGCGATGTGTTATGTAATTCCTTAGTATTCGTGTTTAAAAACAGTCTGTTGATTACCATAATAACATCCAGGATTATTTGTTTTATTTTTATTTTTACTTCTTTTAAATGTTACAAAAGACGAAAACAATGGAAAAGTATTTTTCACCGCGTCTTTTGTAAAAAATAGCCCTAAAACAACTTAAAACAGGAAATAATTAATGTCGATAGTTACGATAGTAGTAATCATAGTGATGGTATATTTCAATAACGATTATTAAAAACCGATAATATTAATAATAATAATAATTACTATTATTATTATTATTATTAGCAATATTATCATCATTGCTATCAGTATTAGGCATTAGTAATTTCGACGACGACGACACGAAAAGTTTATATCACACTAAAGAAAGCCTCGACAAAACTCTATTTTATTAAACTCGCCCACATAAACACACGTATAAACACACTCGTACCAAAAGAAATGCGTATACTTTCAAAGCGTTTTACTACAAAGGAAAATATAATTGCGCCGCGCTAATAGCCGCCTTGCTGCTTGTTAAAAGCCAACGAAAACCCGAACTAACTTTGCCGTTGGAAATTCCGTCCAGCGTGAAAAGTGATATTTAAATAATAGCTGGAAGCTTTTAGTTTTTGATCAGGTCATAATAATACAACCGTTGTCTAAAAACAAAAACCTGCTAAGATTCGTTTCCTCCTCCGCATCGTCACACCCCGATTACCTTTTTGATTCTTTTTTCTTTTGGAAAATTTATTCTCTATCTCTCTCTCTTCGACTATTCGCTTCTACTTATTATCAACCTGCGCATTATACCGGAATAGCATCCGTAAACGAAAGATATTTCCAAATCTCTCTACCTACCGTCGAGAAAATAGCTTTCTTCGTTCCTCTATTGTTTGCGGAAAATTTACGGAAAATTTTTGGCGGGTGGGTGAAAATTTTAATCAAATAATCGTTTCGCTAAGTAGTAATTATAATAATTATTTAAAAGTAACCGCCGATAGAAAGATAATTGATCGTTAAATCGTTTACCATTTCGAACAGCCGTAGCTAGAGTTTTCTTTGGTTTATTTATACTCATTTTGTAATACTAACGCGGGAAAAACTTCAAACTATAGTATATAACGAATATTATTCATTATTATTATCACGCGAGAAGAATAATCGATAAAACCTCCTCTCGAGACTCGTTCTTTAGAAAATTTCGAAGTATATACGGATAGAACAATCGTGTACGTTGTAACATAATGACGAAAAAATATCTCGCTAATAATATGTCGATAAATGTTAAAGTCCGATAAAAGATTAATGAAATAAAACCAAAAAACTCTACGCCTGAGACAAGGAAAAAATGAAACGTAAAAACGTTTTCCCAAAAAACAGACGCTTATTTAATAAACTCGCGATTTCATGGAAATTTCACAAAAAAAAAGGAACTGTTCGCTATGTTATGTAGCGACGACTGAAATGTTTTCCTTGTCAATTCTATGTCACGCATACTTCTTCGTACAGCGAAGATTTGAACGAAATAACGGATAGCCGTGTGCTCATGTGCAAAAAAAAGAATAGAATAACTCTCCACACGAAACGACTACGTGTTTTAAACAGACATAATTCATAAACAAAACATTTGATGTCCAATATTCTCAATGATAATTTAAAGGGACAAATTAATTTATTACTATTCGTTCGCTCGTGTAATAAGAGCGAATAGGTTTGGAGATTACGCTCGCTGTTTTGCATCTACTGTGTCGTACGCCTATCGGTCCTTTGATTTTTTCATATATATATATATTTTTTTTTCTTTTAATACATCTCCTGAAAAGGATAGTCGGTTTACTTCTGCAATCTTAGATCTAAACTAAATACGCAGTGTTCGTAAAAAGAATAACATGCGCAGAAACATAGGCCAATGGTTGAACTCTGCTAACTATATTAATCGATAACGACCAATTGATGAGGTTTGATACGTTTCAGCCTTCTAAGATCCAGATTAGTAGACAAAGTTACCGATGTCTCCGGATTCGGATGGTAAGAAAGCCGTTTCTGATGCTGTTGATAATAATCATATATTCGTTTATATCTGCATGCAGTGCGTCATTTCGTTGAAACCAACGAGCATTAGTGATCAGCCGAAGAAATTTATTTTGAGCTGTTTGAAGTACTTTTCGATTCGATTCGATAACCATATTTGTATTCCGTAAGATTGGACGTATAACAGTTTTATATATTAGGAGCTTGATCTCCATCTTCATTTTAGAGCGATATCCAATAAGCTAGTACATTTGACGTATGTTACTTCGTATTCGGGTTATGATCGATATGTGTTCTCCATGTTAATTCCGAATCCAAACGCGTACTTAAGTATTTCGTAGAATTTTCAACTGAAACTTTCTGGTTATTAATGTGGATAACATAACATCGATCTCGGTTGCGTAAGGAAAAGGTGACATGAACAGATTTCAGTTCATTTAACTGAATTTTCAAATCCTTCATCCATTCTGATATATGATTCAGAGCGCGCTGCAGATTATCATTCGCTACAACTTAGGAATGGCTGAAGGCTAATCGTAATAGGTGTGATTAGTTATAAGAGTAAAAATTCTTATTAAGTACCGGTTTTCGTAGCCACATGGATTTATCGTTGTCCGCAAAATAACTGTCGAAAGAAAGTAATCCAAAAAAATTACTCGTTTGTGCGTAATATCGCTATCACGAGGGCTTAATATCTGTACTAAGTAGGAAAAAAATTTAATAGAAATCGGTAAGTAACGCGTGATAACAACTTCGAAATTTTAAAAATAAAAAATCTGTTTCTCAAACTTACGAATAACCAATAAAAATTCCGACAAAACAATTCTAAACGTGCGACAATTGTATCAACATTCTTGACTTTGTTATAAAAAAAAAACATACATAAGGATTATTTTATGGCGAAAACTGAGGTACCGAGAAAGCAATACCGAACTTTAATAAGACACATTGTATCGTATGCAAGCAATTTATGCTGGTGGCTTATAATTTAATCCCGGATTCCATTAAACAATATTTAATGAATTATATACATCGTCGTAAAACTTTGGTTTCTTACGTTTTAAATAAGGACTGCAGCAGCATGACCGTTGAAATATTTATCTCTAATGTTCATTGCTGTTAATTAATTTATTTATTTAAAGTTTTCACTTGTTTGTTTTTCTATTTTTCGGTATTTTAGTTTATTTTTATTATTTGAAATTTCAGCGTACTAAATAACAACGTTCCCTTTTCGTTAATATTATACCGTTATTGCTCCTTTATGGAAAAATCGTATTTAATATGTTCTGTAATCTTTAATTTAATATTTTGATCGTCAAATTTTTGTATATATATAGAAGATTAATATTTTACGTTCACGTTGTATGTTATTTAAGTTATGTTTGTCGAGGTTGTTTTTTGGATTTTTTTATTTAATCATTTCATCATTATTGTTTTACCGTTAACTTTTTCTTTATAGATTTGTGTTTTTATATGTTCCGTTTCATTCTGTTTTAATTCTTTCTTTTCAATATTTTTAACATTAATTTTTTATATATATATATAAGATGAAATTTTTACGTTCGCTTTACGTTATGTTTTTCTATTTCGGGTAACCCTATATTTTATAACTTATAAAATATAGACATATTTAACCGGTACTCGCGCATTTATGCGCATAACCGGGGTTTCCTTTGTATTCTAATGCGAATTTGAATCAGTTTCGTTATATTTATTATTGAAATGAATACAAATAAAATTTGGTTTGATTTAATTTGATTATATCAAATCGATCATTGTTATTATGTAAATAAAGATCAATTTAACGCGGGCATGTTGATGAAATTGTTAATATATTAGACGTAAAGTATTGCGAAATATTTAACGATCAGTGACCGAGAGAAAACGAGACGAACAACTGAATCGTGAAAGACGAGAAATATTCAATCGCAATAATCTATAATCGAAAAATTAAATGAAAAATTGGCCGATACAATTTTCGAGGTGATAAAAAAATTTTAACACGATACGTCGATAATAAATCGTTTCTGTTAGAGAAACTCCTGACGCCGGATGATAATTTTTTTTTTCTGTTACACTATACGTGCTCTGCAACTAGCCGTCAGTCAAGTGGCTATCAAGCAGTTGATCCATGGAAAATGACACGCGCGCGTTTTTTTTTATCTAGCAAATATAAGATCGGTTAGTTTAATACGATCTAATCTCGAAGGAATTTTGAAACCGTGCTTGGAAATATTGTTATTCAGCCAAACAATTTAGGAATATTCAACCTTCAATTCCAGTAATTCCCCGGTTCTTCAATCTTCCTGCCAACATAGAAAACGGAATTTATTCGTATTATATGTCGCCATAGGGCTTAACGTCAACAATATTCCATACGTTCTATTTACACACAAATTAGCCTCTTCGCCATTCTGTACCCATCCCTGCGATGCAGATCAGATTGCCGATGAAAACCATCTATTTTTCAGCTGCACTTATAACAGAATGTATCAAACGAAATTCCTGTCGCGTATTGTAAGCCAAGGAATCCCAACTAGTTTCAGATGTCTGCTCAGCTCACAGAATAATAGCGTATACATGCTTATATTTGATTACATATTAGCCTGTAATATAAATATTTAGTAAGACATGTCGTCCGTTCGTTGCAGCCCTCGATGGAATCACCAAAGCCCATTTAATAAAAAAAAAATACGAGTGTTCAAAACGCGCTCGTATTTTTATTATTAATTCTATATAGGATAAAATATAAAAATTTCGCGACTACTACGAGTCAAAAAATTTTTTAAATTTCTAACCTTTTACTAAGTATAATCCGTTCTTCGCGAAATAACTTTTCTAACTAAATCAAATTGACAGTGTCCTCAAATCGTCAAAATTTATAAGTAAAATTAATAATGTCTGGTCGCAAAGTATATTTATAGTTTACAATGTTTTCATGCGCATCGAACGAAAATAAGTAAAACCACTTTTTACACACGGTATATTAGATCTAGCGATTACTAACGGATAATAAAGTCACTCTAGACGTACAGCAATTGTGGGGATGTGCTAAGAGTGTAAATTCCAGTAAGATCTAGGTCGCCCGAAATGTCATTCGGCGTGCAATAGTCGACGCATATCAGTTTTCGCGTAATGATGATATTCACCGTCATCTTTGGACGATGTTAATCGAAGATGTCATTAAAGAGTCGCCAAAAAGCGTTAGTTTCACAACATGTCAACATGGAAGCAGTTAAACTTTTTGACACTGGTTTAAATATTAGACGTATTAAACGTATTAAAAACCGCGATATTTAGTCTTGTAAATGATTACTATATTTTAGGAACTTTAACCACTGGGTAAATTACTTCACCTCGAACTAGTTATTATTAAAAGAGTTGCTTATTTAACGTCGAGAGGTAAAAAAATATACGATATATCGCAATTTTCATTTCCTAATGATAATGATGTTGACATTTTTTTTTAAATTTTAAATTATTCAATACTATAATCGGCTTTTTAACTGTTGTGCGGGCTCCATTACAATAAATAAAAGAAAAAATAGATAATTAAAATTAATCGATTATTCCGTTTTTGTATTTATTCTTCTTTAAAATATAAAATTGCGATACTATAAAAAAATTGTGATTTAACTTAATTTCGTTTCAGTATACTGTTTCGTTAGCCTTTTCTCGTCATATTACCATTAGCGTTTTCAAAATATATATTTTTTTTTTGGGCCCGGTTTTTGCTTTTTAATTAGCTATAGTTTATATTATTGGCCTTAATGAAATTATACAATTTCCATACATCCGAGAAAGTAGTGATCCACAATAAGTTCTTCAAGTTTTATTGATAACGTATTCCTTATCACGGAGAGTAGTGATTTTATGAATTATAAATAAAACAAAATATAAACGCAGTTTAATCACTTAAAAAAATATGTTTATTCCCGCGAAGTTTTTCAACAACTACCTCATTATCAAACGCATGTGTTGCTCTGTTCCGCATACGCTGTGGACACATACTTCTTACACACAACAGGCCAGAGTGCACCGTTATGCTCGTCATGTAACACCCCTTACTATTCCTCACATTTTCCTATCATGTCCTTTGTACGCAGCTCACCGTCTTACTGTTGGACTTGCATCCTCTCTAACCGAAATCCTACAGTATTCACCATCTGCTGAATCTAAACTTATAACTTTCCTTACTTTATCCAACCTTCTCCCCTTAATCTAACTTCCGTGCCACTGGCCTTAGAAGCAGTATAAGGCACGTTAAATTAAGTAAATAAGCGTATGTGTACTCTTGATGATGACGTAATTGCCGAAAATCTTCGTGCAAACAAAATAATTTTATAGTGAATAAATTGTGTTGTTATTTGGTTTTATTTATATATGTGTATATATTTTATATAACCATAGGTTTATATTTTTATCTGTTATCCACCTAGAAACAGACACTAATTAAGAATAATAGGTATAGTGGAATATAGTTTTTAAACTATATTTTACAAATACGTTTTAAATGAGAATCGCAAACTTAACTTGACCATTGGAATTATTTCTTTTACCGAGTAGTAAATATTATTTCATCTTTATTCGTTTTTTATGTTCTTTCGTTCGTAACTAAAGTATTTTCTTCGATCGATTAAATTTTTTCAAGGAGAAATTTAATTTTTATACTTCTACGAAAAACACAATCTTGCGGTGTACAAGCTTTCAATTTCCAATTTCGTATTAAAGTTCTCTTCGGTTGTTTCGAAGTCAGTGAACCGTGAATATGTTTCAGATGGAAAATAAATACACATATCTGCATTCAAATCATTTCAGTATTCTACGCTGAATTTTTAATAGTGCGGTTCGTATTGTATTTATTTTAATTTTTAATTTTAAAATTAATTTTTTTTCTCTCAAATGCGCACCAATAGTGCGAAATAACTCCAATCTCATATATAAATGAATGATTTTGTATGTTTGGGTTCTGAAATATCCGGCGACTATTGTAAAAATTACATTAAATTGGCCGCGTAACAGTCCATAAATTAACTAAATCACGATGGAAACATTTGCAATCATCCATAGCCATCAAGATCTTAATTACGAAACTGTGGAGTTACTTCTATTTTTAAGTACGGTCACGAATCGTGTACTATGAATAAACATTAAGAACAGAAAATATAAACCTATGTTGGTCGAGGAAACTCATAAAACTATCGTTGGTCTCACCGAAAATCATCGCGAATAATATAGTCATATCGAGGATAGGCGAGAAATGTAGTCCAAAATCTATAAGTCGACCATGAATTTTGCATTATTTCGGTCATATTGCCAGAAGAAATAATTTTGCATCTAGATAACTGATATTGGAAGTCAGATAAAATACCGAGGAAAAGACCGCATCGAAGGAGGTCAATTCAAAAATTAGATGTAACGCGAGTAAAAATTAAGGACGCTAACAGCGTGTACAGATGCCAGTGGAAGAAAATAATTCGCGAGATGATATCGTGATCACGACGACCTGTACGACTTGACGATTCTCAATTCTATATTTATTTATTTATATACGGTTCACATAACAGCTTATGCCAATTACAATGGGAACACTGAGAAATAAATAATTGAATAAAAGTATACAACTTAATTAAACCACAAAAATTTGAAAGAAAAAATAATAATATTAAATTATTAAAATAATATTAAAAAAATAAAATTATAAAACTTCATATATACAATACACAAACACAGCCACTCACAATACACATTGGAATTTATACACAAGGGTAAAATATGTATATATATATGTGTGTGTGTGTGTACATAATATCTTGAAATTGCTACGGATCCAGCTTCCATGTCTTCGTTTGCAATTACCACGTGTATCGGTCGTCTCGGCTTGCCATCTAACTCGCACGTAGTAGTTGGTAGTTATACAAACAACGAGCACTGCAAGTTATCCGGCCCTTTCATCATTGTCTAGTTCCCGTAACGTTTCAGTTTGACCAGCCATTACCCTATCGTACAGCGAATTGGAAACTATACTCGCGACTCGCTGACCAGAAAATATAAAAAATATAAACACAAAAGAATTAAACATTCGCTTCTCTAGCACCAGATTGTCGAACTACTTAAGTCGTTATTAATAAGTCACTATCCTCATGTAATCTATTGTATCAATACTTCTTTCTTCCATCCTCTTATTTATTTGTTTAACCTTAATATAATTTGTATAATTTTACCCATATCCTTATTGTACTATTAAGATCAAACTATAATTAATTAATTTCTCTATTTTCGGCTTTGTACACTATTTCCTAAGACGCGTAGTAAGAGCGTTAACGCTGCTCGATATGCGCATTTTTTATTTACTTATTATTTGCTGATGTATAAAAACATAAATATACTTTATTGAATTGAATTGAATTGAATTAGACTAATATATAAATACAATTACTATTCATCCTTGACTTTGAGTTTTGACTCGTATGTGTATGTCGTGTGGATATATGTATAGTATATTTATACATATAAGCGCTTTTATATTATTCAGGAAAGTTGTGTATTCGAAATATGTACATTATATATATATATATATATATACATATGTGTATGTATATGAATGTAATATATATATATATATATATATATATATATATATATATATATGTATATATACTTCTGCACGTGTGGCAAACGAAATAAACAAGTTTATTGAATAAGTTTCATTTGGTGAACTTTTTTTTTTTCAATGACGGTCAATATTTCTTGTTCGTGAAATAATTTTGCTTTAAGTAAACTACGTTTCAATTAGCATCATCTTATGCCCAACTCTTACGATAAAAGATACTGTGCAACTCCTACGATCCGATTCTTAGCATCCGCCGGGTTTCCCAGAAATTTTTGCTCAATAAGTTTTATTGTTATCAGTTTTTTTTCCTATTCGGTGTTTCCCTTTGCCCTGTGTCACCAACGTAAAATTTGTCTGAAGCGTCGTGTGTTTTCCTCTTTTCCATGCTGTCGTCTAGGTTTTCCATTGTCTGCACCGTTTACAACAATTTTATCCATGACATAGTCCGTCCGAATCCGCGATAACGTCACATTTTAAAATAATTTATTCCTTTATTTATTATTATTATCACTTTTTTTTTTAATTCATCTTAAAAAAGACAAGAAAACCCGCTATATCAATTTACGATTTTCCAGCTGAGTTCCCTTATCTATAGTGTTATATTTAACTATGTTTGCTATATTTTCATATTATATACTTGTTAATATTTAACGTAGTTACTTATCATAGATTAAATTTTAGTTTTATTTTTTATCACAAAATATACAAAGTTTATTATACTATAAAAATCCCGTTTATTGAACTTACTGAGAGACTTAAATCCTCTTCTTTTCCCTTTTTGATTGAAATTTTTTGCATTCATGTACTACATGAAAATCAACCGCTGTTTTACAATCAAGACATATTTCAGAGTCGCTGATTTTAAATCGTTTTAGATAAGAGCAAAAGTTTCCATTACCTGTTAAATATTGTGTAAAGTGAAAATTAGTTTCAAAATATTTCATCGTTAATCTTTTTCCTATAGAAGGAATTATTTTATACGTTGTTCTTCCTATTAAAGATTGATCATATCTAGTTTGCCAAATTTGGACACTAACAGCCTTTAGTCTTTTAATTTTTCCTAGTATTAATTTTGTTTCATATCTCGTTAGTTCTTTTTCTTGTTTTATATTTTTAATATTATTTGTAAGCTCTAATTTTAAATCAATGGGCATTATGTCCGCTACTACATTGAAACATATGAAATTGTGCTGTACCCGGATATTACTCCTACTAAAACTTTTCTTTGTAGTCTCGGCAATTTTCTTTTATCCACTTCCCTCAAAGTTGGATAATAGACCATTGAGCAATATTCAGTAATTGATCCAACAATAGCTCTATACAAAATTATTCTCTCTTATATTTTAATCCAAACATATTTGAGTACAACGATTTTAGTGTAATATAGAACTTTTTTATTCTATCTATGATGTATTCTACATGTTTAGAAAAATTAAAGTTGCTGTCTATTATTACACCAAGATGCTTTATTTCATTTCGAATCATAATTTTGTTATTATCTACTTCTATGGTTTTTTCTAGTTATTCTTTGATAATTAATTTATCATGTTTTTTGCTTATTAATAAGGCTTGCGTTTTAGTAGTGTTAAATTTAAGACCGAGTTCATTTATTTTTTCATTAATTAATTTTATTATATCATTAATTTTAAGTATTTCTTCAGTTTTGTTAAATCCAACAACTAACATTACATCATCTGCATAACTAATTATATTTGAAAAATTATCCAACTGAATATCGTGAACAGTAGTTATGGCAATATTAAAAAGTATAGGACCAAATACTGATCCCTGTGGGACTCATGCACTCAGATTACTGTTTAGTTCATTTTCTCGATTAAATAATCCTATTTTCCTGTCCGTAAAATAGTTTATTATAATTTTTTGTATGGAAGGTGAAAAACCTTTATTTTTTAATATATTAAGTATTTTATCAATTTTAATCCTATCAAAAGCACCTGTTACATCAAAACTAATTAAAAGAATGTGTCTCACCTTTTTTATTAAAGTTGAAATATCTCCATATAATTTTTTAACAGCAATTTCAGTCGACTTATTCTTGATATAACCAAATTGGTTTCTATGTAAAACATTTCTTTCATTTATTTCTAAATCTAGATAAATTTTTATGATTTTTTCAAAAACTTTACCAAAAGTTTGAAGTAGTGTTATTTGACGATATGATTTAGGACTGGAAGGGTCTTTTCCAGATTTGTGTAATATTTTAACTTTTCCTTGTTTCCAGCATTTCGAGAAATATCCTAAATCTAAGCATTTTTGGAAAATTGTTTTTATAATATTTTTATTTATTTTATGTATGATTTTAATCATTTTATTTGAAATATTATCGCAACCATTAGCTTTTTTATTGTTTAAGTTCTTAATTATTTCAGTTAAATTATAATCATGAACTGCAAATGTTTTTCCTGGGTAAATTATTGTCGAAGTTATTGTGTCCTGAGGGAATAATTCATCAAAAATTAATCTGTGATTTTCTACTTCATCATAAATAATTTTGTTATTTATTTCAAAGACCGGAATAACAGTTTTTTTTAATTTTCCCGCACAGATTTTATATGGTCTTCCCCAAAACTGTAGAATTTTGAACTAGTTCTTTCCAACTTTTATATTTTGAATTTTGTAACTAGCGATGACGTATACTATATAATGAAGAAATGTTCTTTAATTTTTTTCTTATTTTTTCATTAAGTTTAATATTCGTTTTACGTATTGTATTTTTATGATTTTCTACATGAATTTCGATTATTTTAAAGAATAATACGCGTTTATTTTTACGCTGCTAAAATTTGATCGTGCAGAAAACTGGTTTTTTCTTGAACATAATTAAAATGGTAACCACGACGGCGATAGAAAACGATGAAATCCGCGCGAACGAACCAATTTTACAGAAACAATAATAATTATAATCGTCGTAATTATAATAGCAATAATAATAATAATAGTTACATGTAAATATATATACGTAAGTATATATATTTCAGTTCGAATATACTTTAAGTTATAATTAAAATTTACAAGCTTAACTAAAAGTTTAGTAATTGCTAATTTTAATAAAGTGAAGTAAAATATGTGCGAGGTCATTTAGACGAAAACTCTATAAACAAAAGCAGGTACAATGCAAGGTCCCGCGGTTTAGAACGCTTTATTAAACGACGTATATTTTCGCCAATGTCCGAAAATTTAAGATCTTCAACGTCGATATGTTGGTGAAATCTCTTCTGATTGGCAATTTAATAGTCTCTAATCGCCTGATTAATCAATTTTACTTCTAGTTCTCGATGAATATCATCATTACTACGGGATAGTTCGAAGTATGATGCTTTGTTGTGCCTATATGTTGTTGCGATTGGACTATTTAGTACATATCGACAAAGTAATTCCGTATCTTCAAATGGGTTTTATTATCTGCTGATAGAAAAAGCGTTTGCAGTATACATCAGTGGAGTTCCGTCCTAGGAGCCAATATAATTCAGGAAATTTTTCCTTCATTGTCTACACTTCATCTTTTAAGTCTAAACTGCTAAAATATATTATTTTTATGTCGTGAGTTATTAAATAAATACTATGTTTCAAAAAAAAAAATATATACAAAATTGGGTTACATGGGTGTCGAGGTTAATTACTGAGTAAAGGAGTTAATACTAATAAATAAATTATAATTAATTACTACATAATATTACGTTTAAGTCGTCTGTGTTTATATTTGGAATACATGAAACGAAGTTGTCTGGAATCGTAATTGGCAATAGACGAGATCATTGTTTTGGTAACCCGGCATCGCGCGATTAAATCTGAAAGCTTTTCGCTCTATAACTATCTAACTTGTTAAACTTTATAAAAATGTGTAATTTATTTATTCGTATTTAGTTTACACTATATTGGAAAACAATAAGATATTTTTGGTAATTTTTTTGTATATATATGAACACTTTTATTTGGAGGGTTTCTATATGCAAACATGGAGTTGAAGGTCTTCTCTAATTCCCTTTGTCGTCATATAAACTCTGCTGGTATTTCAACTATATTTTTCTTAGTGTCCAAGGAACCGATGAACATTCGTTCATAGATCATTTACTAAAGGTGTGGACACGAAATAATTGCCCATATTTATATCTCACTCCCATCAATAGATTGTATAAGCCGTTTTACCGTATTGCGAGCATCATTTTCTATTCGAAAAGGACAGTTTTTAGATTATTTGTGGAAGAAAATTTAAAAATTTTCTGTGTATAACATAAACACAATATAATACGTATAAATTTCTCGTTTCCTATATATATATTGGCAAAATTTGCATTTACCCTGAAAAGTAGGCAACAGTTCATCGATAGCTGCATATAGTTGATAAACTCATTGTGAATATCCCGGTCAGGCGCTAAATTATTCAGTTCTTTTTTCCATTTCTAGTTTTACATCAACACGAACTTCTTACATCAGTGTAAGTTTTGTCATGATTAATCATTGCACGCCTTTTAAATAAGACCTACACAGAAACTGGTACGACGAGTATTTGACGGTATTGAGGAATTACTATAACCTTGAAATTCCAACTTCCTCAGTAACTGACCTAAATGTAGAGTAATGCGAGCTAAACGCTCGCCAACCACGTGATGATCGGTTAATAATCTATTTAAATGGCCCCGAAAACACATATTCCAACGACATATACATATACAGATTTCTACAGTCTCAGTTCTAACGAAAGTGAAGTCAACATTCAAAGACTTTTCGAACACGACCATTAAGTAAACCATACGGACAATAATGATGTTGCCGTCCGCCATAACCGAGTAATTTGCATTTTTAATTTAAACAGTTAAGGTTTACACGCGAACATATTTGCTTAGCTTTCGTCGAGAATTAAACAAACAAAATCGTTTCGAAAAATCAGTAAATACGACAATTTTACACACAGCGAACAGATTCAACGACATTTCTCAAATATCGCTCCGCGATAAATACACGTTTATATAATATTTACCTTAGTCTAAACCGTACGATATTTACATCTAGCAGCGGTCGGCTAAAATGATACAAAAAAAAGTTCTGTTATTTTTCTGTTCGGTACGTATAAAAACCTTAAATCACAAATTATATATACTATATAGCGATTATTACCGAATTATGTAGTAATTAATTAATAAGTAAATAATTAAATTTCTATCAAATCGAAAAAGTTAGTGGAACCGTCGCCTAATCGATTTTCATCAATTTGAAGATTGATACACGACTGATCAAACGACGTATTCCAGACAAACCAATATAAGGGTAGTTTTCCATAGCCATCTCCGACATTGTACCTTCCAACACATGACGTTAAGCTTTTAATTTGGTTACAACAAGCGGACTATAGTCAACTCCGGATTGGCAAATATTCATCTAGAACGAGTAGACTAGTCTATAACGCCTTTAAACTGAGACTTTTGGTTAGAAAAGCGGGGACGTTATATAGTATAATATCTTAGAAAACAAGGATGGTAGCATCACATTAGGAAAAGATAAGCGACTCACATGCTGAAAACAATATGTTACCGAAGTATTTGAAGATGCTGGGCCCAAAATGTCTTCTTTAATTTAAGAATCTAGCAAGGATGTGGGCTCAATATCAGAGTACGAAGTAATGACTACTATCTAAAATATGAAATCAGGAAAAGCAATCGGTCCTGATAAGATGTAACGTGAATTAATCAAACTGATGCAATCTAATTGTCCAGCTGAAGTTCAAACATGCTTTGAACGACGATAATGGTAAAGCAATAGGGGCAGAGCACTTGTCAAATATCCGTTATGCTGATGATGCCGTTTTAGTTGCAGACAGCTTCGACAATTTACAGGACATGTTAAAACGCGTAACGCAGATAAGCGCATCACACGGACTACACATAAATATCACCAAATACAAATGACTGGTAGTACATCGGAAGACAAAAGATAAAACAATAAAGAAGACAAAATTAATTATCGAAGGTACGGAGATTTAACCAATCTCAAAATTTCAATATCTCGGTACATCGTTTCATGAGGAAACGGGTCAATCAGTAGAGATAAGAGCGCGATTTACATGAAAAATTTGATGATTCGAAAGGATTTAAAATGACAACTATAAGTCTAATTCGATGTTACATTTGGTCAATAGTACTATGCGTTATGGAAAGGTGGATTCTCACACAAACATTGAAGATGAAAGTCGAAGTTTTGAAGATGTACGTTTATTACAGAATACAAATAAAATAGATCATATGACCAATCGAGAAGTGCTGAATAACATATTAAATCAAGCTGAGGCGCTTTTTGGGTGGAATGAATATTTAGTTATTAATGAGCCTGTTTGTTATAAACCTATTTCAATTTTTAACAAGCAAGTTAAAAATGACCAAGCTCCTAAACAACACTATAGTGTAAATAGATAAAGTATATGTGGTTATGTATATACCAATGCGCGGACGCACCTCAAATAAGCACATCGGTATTCTTATTAATATTAGTATAATAGCAACAAATGCGTATGTTATTCATTACAATGATACTTGGTCTTGCGCATGGAGAATAAAATAGGGTCTAGTCACTGCACAGCCTATCTAAGCGTATTTATTTACAAAGTTATTATAATAAACCAATTCGCAACTATTACCGAAGGCTTTAAACACTTATACATTTAAATGTATCTTCGTTTACCGGCGAATTTAATCGCCTACAAATTACAAACTAGACTACATTACTAACAAGCCGCCATGTTGAAACAGTAAACATCGACATCGCAGATACGCACAAATATAGTCGTAAATGTTGGACGCTATATGTTTTAGAAGATCACTTTTTTTTTACTTTACAATTTTATGATTACTCTGAACATTTCAAATAATTACAATTTATAATATTTTACATTCTATTTACAGCACTGATTCTATTTAATTTATAAACGAGAACAAAAATGTATGAGCTTGCGCGCCAAGCTACGCATTCGTGGAGAATTTATCTCTGATAGCCGACTATCGAATACAGAGCCTTTCTGAATTTATTCTTTACTACGAAACATTTGCTCCCCCCGTCATCACGTTTGCGTAAAGTGCAATACAACTACAAAAGAAGAACAGTTCCGGGGATTGTTTCGTTCGTAGAGAAAACATGATATGAAATATCAGTGGTATCAACGAAGTTAATCGCGATTAAATTTGCCTATGCAAATCGCTATCGGTGAAAAATGCGAAAACAACTAATTATTTTCACGTTTATTAAACGCCGGTAGTAAAAATAGGATAGTTCAATGGATAATTCGACAAATTCACTTTACGACCGGCATAATCGTATTTCGGATTCCAATCTAAACCAGGTAGAGCTGGAAGCGTTTTAACAAGTTATTTAAACGGCCTCACTATACGAAATACAAGATTTTACGGTTTCAGTTTCAACAAAGGCGGTGTCAACATTGGAAGACACGCCATTTTCAAACACGCCCGACAATTAGAAACAAGCGTACATCGAAAAACTGTCCGAACAAGATAATGACCCGAGTCGTTCGTATTTTGAATTTAAATCATTTAAAGTTTACTCGCGGAAGTATTTGTTTAGCTTTCGCCAAAAATTAAACAAATAAAATCGTTTCGAAAAAATAAAGTAAACAAAATTTTACACGCAGCGAACTGATTCGATATTTGTCTAATGTCGCCCCCGCGATAAATATAAGCGTACGCTTTTAGGTGTATAATATTTACCTTAGTCTCACACGTACGCTATTTACATCTACCAGCGGTCGGGTAAAATGATTACAAAAGTTTTTCTGTTATTTTTCTGTTCGGTACGTATAAAAACTGTAAATTTCAATTTAAAAAAAAAAATTGATTTATATACTAGCTGACACGGCGAACTTCGCATCGCCCTCGAATCAATAAATGTATTAACTTATTAGCTGAATTAAATAAAACACAAAATACCGGTGGAAAATTAGGAATTATAAAAGAAAAAATTAAAATTTGTAAAGAAATTTAAATTATATGTGGATACTTTTTAATTTTTGTAGATGTATTGAACTTAATAAAAAATTATATTTAATTCATCTAATAAGTTAATACATTTATTGATTCTGAGGCGATACGAATTTCGCCCTATATGGGAAGGCTAAATCGTATTATATATATATATATATATATATATATATATATATATATATACATATATATATATATATATATATATTCAAGATATATCACATCCCCATGCTAAAAGCATTGGGAATCGAATGACATGAAATCGCTCGAGAAATACGATGATGTACACTTAGACCGATCACTCACATTTAAAAGTCATTGCACTTCTATAAGACAAAAAGTCGCAGTCAGGAACAATATAATCAGAAAATTAACAGGATCTAACTGGGTCGCGCAACCGCATACATTAAAGGGTAACTGCATTGGCTCTCTGTTTTTCATCAGCCGAATATACAGCACCTGTATAGAGAAACTCATGTCACACAAAACAAGTATATGTGACATTAAACGAAACAGTGAGGATAATAACAGGTTGCCTAAAATCAACAAAAGTACACAAAATCTATCCCTTCGCAGGAATCGCACCGCCCAGAATAAGGAGAAAAGTAGCAGCGTCATCAGAAGGCACCTCTCAATTAACAAACGACAGGCATCTACTATTTAGATACACTGCTCCAATCAGTCGGCTGAAATCTAGGAACAGTTTCCTGAAATCAACGTTGATGTTATCGAATCACTCTAAGTCTGAAATAGCTAAGCTGTAGAACGAAGCCGATGCAGCCAGTAATGATGAATCTGCCGTTCTCTTAATAGGTTAAGGACAAGTACAACACGATGTAAGGCCAATTTAAAAAAATGGAACATTGAAAAAGACGATAAATGCAAATGTGGAGAAATGCAGACTTGTGATCACCAACTGCAGTGCCCGCTAATGGATCAGTGGTGCAGCCTTCAAGACTTAGCCAAATGCAACGAAAAAGCCATACTTGCTTACTGGATTGTACATTAAGGAGGCATGGCTAAATCTCACCTAAAACCCGTTGAAACATTATAAAAGTCAGTCTTAAAGTGTATCAGTTTTAATGACAAATCAACACTACGAATGGATATATTGCAAATATGCGATCTATATAAAATGGAACTATTAAACTACGTATTGAAAAACAAATTCAAATATAATATCGATTTTCATAAAGGAAAAACTAGATAGATTAGTAAAGCGGAAATCCTTCCCTTTGATGAAACACGCGTGAGAATACAGGAATGTTATTTAGGATCTAAATTATATAACAGCTCACTGAATTCATTACGTTTTGATTTATTAAACTATAAGCGTCGTAAAGGAAAATTATTAAAATCATTCTTACTTTGTAAATGAACAGAAACCAGTACATGTGTCCCAACATAAATTTCAATAATACATGTCATACTTTCGCATTAGTTATCAATTATTTTATTTGCTAACTCATAATTATTTTAAATTTTTATCATTGTAATTATTATTATTATTATTGTCATTATTCGTGTCCGAGCCAATTATAACGTAAGTTAGATTAAATTGAAACTATATTAAATTAATTTATAATAATATTAAATCCTCTCGAAACAGTACTTCGCCAGTTTTAGGGCACATTCGTCCGCGTCAATGACATTCTTTATTTTACATCTAACGCCCACGAAACCGCATTCGATTAGATGTACCATGGTCTGTATCTCGCCACCACTTTACTAAATTCTGCTCTGTCCGGACGCACCCAGATCGAATTCGGTTCAAGGTTCTCCATATCCGCCAACTTTCATTGAAACCTTACGCTGGTTTTTCTCTTACGTTAATTATAATTCTAGCGAGTCTAAACTGTTCATTTTTGTATAATAATCTAAGCGCGTATCTTGTTCGTGTACGATATTTTCTTTCCACTCGATTAATTTATAGACGTGCAATTTTAATTACATACGATTACTTTCAACGAAGCTGTGACAATAAATATTTATTTTCGTTTTTTGCAATTTTCGTGTATTTAAACCGACGCTTATTTTTACATACTTTTATAAATATTTTATTTTATATAATGTTTGCACAGTGATGAATAATATCAATGAAATTGAATTATTATTATTATTATTATCCATCGCTGTTTATGTTCCTATATGAGTTTTAATAAAAAAGTCTGTATTTTATACTTTACATTTTAAATATTTTGTCGCTTACTTTTGCGTTACACGACAAATAACTAGTTTGAATTTATATTAGCTCGCTACTTGTGCAGACGATGCACATTTGCGAGCATTATATATCTAACGTTTACTTTTGTAACTTTATTTTCCTTATACATATTGATTTACTGATTGATTATTATTGTAGCATGTTATTAAAAATTAAAAAAAAAACATGTTAATATGGTTCAAAAGATATTTTGATTCTTAAAATAGGCTAGAATATTTTACTTTTTCGAAATATTCGATATCAGAAAACATTTTTATTTATTTATTCTTCTCGATTTGTACGTTAATACTTTTCATAATCTTGTGCGTATCTTCTCTCGACAGATCGACTACTCCACTTTGATAACGAGAAGTATCTAGCGACGACACATGTACAGTGGCATGTAACGATAGCGAGCACTAAAAACGACGTATTTGACCATTATCTTATCTCTCTGGTTACCCATGTGATATTGTATATATCGTTTATTATTGAATTTATAGTAAACGATAAGTAAATAAGTATAAAACTACATCAACTCGAAAGTTGCTAAGAACCGTCTCCTAATCGATTTTCATCAATTTGAAGATTGACAGACGACCGATCGATCAATCGACGTATTCTAGGCAAGACAATATCGGGTGATTTTCCATTGCCATCTCGACTTCCAACAGGTTGGTATTAATTTATCAACCAATCGAATAGATAGCTGAGTTACCTAGAGGTCTAAAGCTACATGGAAAATTGTCTTACCTTCAACTCGGGTTGAGTAAGCAGAATATTTATCTGTATGCCACGAGATCCCTATGAAAGTTATAACGTCTAGTGACTTTTTTTAAACTAACACAATATTAAATTCTCATTACTTGAATTACATTCCTATTCGCGAGATT
Source organism: Coronaproctus castanopsis (assembly GCA_032883995.1). Lineage (NCBI taxonomy): Eukaryota > Metazoa > Arthropoda > Insecta > Hemiptera > Monophlebidae > Coronaproctus > Coronaproctus castanopsis. Next base: position 12,900,247 of record CM065052.1, on the reverse strand, counting down.
TAACGCTCAGTCCCTACGGAGTGTATTAACAAAAATGATGTCGGATTTTAAACATCTGTTATAAATTTAGTATCATTATTTTAACGAGTGACCGATAAATACAGTTTTTAAATCATTATATTTTGATATATAACGTAGTTAGAGCCGAAAATATGGAGGCGCTGTTCGTTCAAGGTGTAATAGCTGGTAGAAGAGAACGCGGCCGTCTACCTCTTCGATGGTCAGATGCGATTTGCAGAACAACTGGCCGTACTTTCCACGATTGTGTAAATATATCGCACGCGACCGTATTTGTTGGCGCAGCCTGGTCAGCCGTGTGACAGATCATGGTCACAGTGACACGACTCACTGATGACATATATATATTATAATATACATTTTTAATTATACGTAATGAAAATAATAATTATAATAATTATTATTATTATACTTATATAACTACTTCATTGGCCTGGCACTACTTCTTCTTTTGACTTTTATCATGCCTTCTAAAATTTGCACAGGACTAATCCGCCACGTTCGCATGACCTATCTATTAGATTAAAAAAAGTTGTTGCTTGACACGTCATTTTCATCTTAATCGTACACTGCTACCACATTTTAAATGCTTCCAGTTTTTCAATATTGACACTCTTAAGCATCCATATTTCGCTTTCATTTAATCTAATAGTATATGCTTTTATTAAACGCTTCCGTAGTTCCGTAATTACTGATATTATTATTTTCATTCGTATCAGCTGTTGTTTTCCTACGTTAGAAATACATTCGAACGTTAAATTAAACGATGTTAATTTTAAGTTAGAATTTTAAAAAAATAATTCGTTTATAAATTGTGTCACTTGCAAAAATTAGGATAAAGAAAGATGAAGCTTGGTTTAATATTCTCACTGTTAGTTGCTGTAGACGATAGGCGAGAACCTGATGAAGTGTAATTACGATTCTGCGCGCATAGCACTCTTATAAATGGGAATCAGGCAATTAAATTTCACCGAAAGAAAACTAAATCTACTTGTATAGCAGAAGCTTACAGGAAACATCTAACTCCGATTGCCTGCCTATTAACCAATTAAACCTATTTGGACTTATGGCTGCTCTGTGGAGCTGTACAGTCAAGTCAAATCGGGATATAATACAACGCGCCGTCAGAACATCATTTTACGCGCGACAGTTGATGCTTACCGTTACTCACGTAACGATGACATTCATTCTGATCTCACAATATGATGTTCATTAATGATGAAGCAATTCGCTGAATTGCACAAGCAGCGGTTGGACAGTCATATCAATGCAGAAGCAAGACAACTGCTTGACATTAAACGTGGAATTAAACGACTCGTTCGTCGCAACCTCGTATATTTAGTCTTGTAAATATGTAGATTTATGTATAATGGATGCGTAGCCAATGGGATACGTACTCCACACTCGTTTTGTACTTAACGGTTAAGTTAATTACTAAGTAATCATTAAGTTAAAGATGATAGTTATTTAGCCAAACGGCTAAGATTGTATCAATAGCCTAAAGGGCTCTATTAAAAAAACGAAATCGAAATATTGAGTAAAGTTGATGCGGTGTAAATATTTTATTTTGAGAATTTAAAATATGTGAATCTATTCCTATAACAGTCAATAACATATAGGAAACAATGTGAAGCTGCCGAAAATAATATCATCCATAAGCTGGTTCCACAAAATTGGGTTTCGAAACAACAAATTATGAAAATATGTCAGTTTATCCGGAATATATTTACCGAGAAGTGGATGTAAACTGAATACATCCGACAAAATCCGGGTTAAATTATCACAATTGGAATATGATACCGACTAACCACCACTCCACCCATCACTTTAGACACAAAAAATTGCAACAAACCTTCCATTATTTAATGTTTATTCAAGAAGTATTTAACGAAAGTTCTAAATCTCAGAGGTTTCCTTGCGCATCGATACCGTTTTAACAAATTATTATGTGAAAAAAACGAATATTAACTAATCTGAATACGTCTTCGAAATATGGTAAACTCTGCGGAACATTAAGTATTATACGATTAAATAACTTGAATTATCGCTTATAGGAAGCGCATACTGAGTGTCAATGCGGTTAAAAGTAAGATAAACAAACTTATCGAACTTAGTTCAATGCTGACAGGCTAACAGGTATACATCTTTATCCGCGATGAATAAACACGCATTTCTACGATAACATTTAATTGTAAAGCCATATATGCGAATGAATGTGTGGATATCGATACAATTCGGTGAGTATGCGTGCAATACAAATGTAATTAGGGTGTTTAGAAAACATTTTAGATAACGAAATGCGAACAACCTGCTAAGAATTACGAATAGCTCGATTAGTTGTCTAATAAATTATAATTTAAAAAAAAAAAACGTGTAATTAGTTGTTCATGAAATAATATTTACTTAAGTACGAGTTTCTAATTAGATAAGATTACATTTTAAATTATACTAATTCATATTTTATATTATAGCGAGTGTTCTAATGCTGATGTATTGGTCATAAAATAAATTGAATCAAATGGAATTATTACTATTACCGTTATTAATTATTATTCATAAAAATAATTGTTATTATTATAATAAAATTAAGTCCGTAAAAATCGCAATATTTTTTTAAAAATTTTCAAAACAAGCCCCGCGGATGTAGTCGGTTTATCGGTTTCCTAAGGATAATTTCGCACATTAATCGAAATTTTCAATAATCAATAAAATATCGATTATTTTTTAATCGAATCATTTTCTAGTTGAACTATTGAGTTCATTTTCCACATGTTCCTTCAAGCCACCTTCGTATAACATGAAAAACTGGCTGACTCGAATGCGTAAATAATTCTTCAACCAAAAGTAAAACTCGCAATATTGCCCTCCAGTTATCTCGATCTATATTCTTCGCAGATTTCTCACTGTGACGTGTAGAGTGCGCTCTGGTCACTCTAGAGTAGCTTTAAACTTCGTCATGAATGCATCTTACTTTCATCTGGCTAATCGTATTAGCGTTAATTTTAGAGAAGACATCGACCGTTTATACTTTGTTGGGGTTAGATAGACGTATTGATTATCATATTCATTAGCATTTAACGTATTCCCGTTTAATCGCCGTTTCCTTAGTCCAGGTAATTTTTTTTTTAAACGTGGCTTATGCTGCTTCTAAGGCCAGAGACACGGAAGTATAGTTAGATTAAGGGGAGAAGGTTGGTTAAAGTAAGGAAAGTTATAAGTTTAGATTCAGCAGATGGTGAACACTGTAGGATTTCGGTTAGAGAGGATGCAAGGTAATCTTTGTTCTATTTCCTTTGATAGTCATTTTCACTCGCCACTTTTTCGAACGACACGAAATTATATTATTCTCTCGTTATTACTTCAACTTCTTCCGGTAATTTTAATTTTTGTATAATGTTTTTCCGTATGTAAAATTTTATAATTTCCGTTAATATTATCGATCTCGAGTTTTAATTCTTTACCATCTTTTCCAAATTTTCATCATTGTATGAATTCAAATGATCTTTAAATCTTATTACGAATTATCTGTCTGTCCTATGCATTCTTTTTTTTCCCATTGATTACAATTTAATTTACATACTCGCGAATTATTTAACATATTTCACTCTTCTGTTTAGTTGCTATTAAATGATTTCAATGGTGCGTTATTATTTCTTATTGCTAAATCTATGTTATATTTGTTCATTATTTTTATTATTTTATAGGTATGACTTCCCACATGATGTATCGAACCTAAATAAATCTTATCTTTTTCTCCGTTTTTATCATAAGATTTTTTTTTCATATTTCATAAAATATCATAAGGTTATATTTATCGTTGATTGCAATTTATTTTATTATGTTTTTTCATTAATCAAATTGTTTCTGTTCTACTGATAAGACTTCTTAAACCGGTTAATTTATGCACTTTTAGATGGAATCAATGTTTAGACGTTAATGTGTTCGTTTGTGTAGGTTTTCTATATAAACCTATTTCAGTTTTTTTTAGATAATAATGTCGATTTTTACATTTTTCCCAAATTGAACACTTTTTTTTTATAGTTATTTACAGCAGATACAAAATTGTCGTATATAACAATTTTAGTGTTTTTAACTAATTTTTCGATCTTTTTAAAATCACTACATTCCACGCTGTTCGAAATATATAATTTTATTATTAAGTCTAGCGTACGTACATAATTCGGCCATCCTTATTAATAATCGCACGGATTTATCGACTGCATAGTCAAAATCCAAAAATATGTAACAATAGTAATAATAAGTTTGTAAGATTTATTTTTCTTCGGTACTCTATCAAGCTTTTAAGCAGGTCCCATGATTACAAAGGAAAACGTCTTTACACGACTTAGATTCAATCGTAGTAACGATGGATGAAAACAACTAGGCAATGAATTAATTTAAATGAATTGCACTGTAATAATAATAATAATAATAATAATAATAATAGTATTAAAGTATAATGACAATTTACACATAAATAAAATATACATTAAAATAAATTTGGCAGTTACGATTCTGTATAACATAATCAAACACCTTTCAGTCGTACGACATAAATGTTCGACGTAAAATTATAAATTTAGATGTGAGAACCGGTTTTAATTTATTTATTCATTTATCTACGGTCCACGTAACAGCTAACGCGAATTAAAATACGAACACTGAGACTAATATAATTGAACAGAATTACACAATTGAATTAAACCGCAAAAAATTTGGAAAAAATTAAATCAACATAGTAGAAACACTTATACAATAACATAATCATTCACAATAAACATTGGAGTGTACCTACGTAATCAAACAAATATATTTATATTTATATATATATATATATATATATATATATATATATATATGTATATATATAATTCTCCGCACATGCATACATACACAACACTCGCAAACTGGAAAGTACTTACATAATCCTACACACGAACAGAAATACATGTGTTCATTAGTACAGAGTAAAGAAAATTTCAAACGTATTTATAGAAAAATATAAACATCTTCAAAATTAATCCCAAATATCCCTTATTACGAAAATGGACGATTTTGTCGACGTTGAAAGAGTTCACATACAGCGTAGATCTAAATATTGTTCACCCACATGCGCTATGGGCAATGAACACCTAAAAAAAAAAGGCTAAAATCTAGAAAATACTTTTGAAACTTCACCACGCCACCAATATCGAATTGAAGTTTTACTTTGTTTATTGCGTAATTATATAATGTCATAATGTTAAATTAATCTGACCTTATGTATGTAGACGTTATATATATATATATATATATATATATATACATATGCAAATATATGTACGTATATATTTTATGCCTTCATTTAAAAATATATCCTCAAGTTAAACCGAACATGGGAAGGCTATCCCGTAGGGAACGTTGATCTTCTCCAGAAATGCTGAGTGGGAAAATTTAACGATGCTGTGTGGTCAGAGAAGTGACGCTCTTATTCAACCCAAATCTTGAAAGAATGCCAATTTTATTCTAGCCGCGCTTAACAGACATTCACCTCGATAGTTAAAAGCAAAAGTTTACGGCTTTCAAGTACGCATTTAACTTTGTTAGCCACCTCATTTTTAAAATGAAGAACTATATAAATATATGTATGTATATATATATAAATATATATATATATGTATATATACAAACACGAACATATATGTAATATGTACGTATATACTCCATTCTTACGGTATATCTTCTACGTTATAGCCTCATTTTAATTAATTGGTTCGCTCGTAATTTTAAACATTCATTATTAGCGAAGGAAGTTTACGGCTTTTTCGAATTAAAATACACAAATTTCACACAGCTCTATTAGTCTGTCTCTGTCTGCACGTGTATAGCTTAGGATATCCACCCACATACGTGTTATAAAGTTAGACACAAGCGAACTATCCACGTGTTTACTTTTATTTCACAAAAATAAATAATAAATAAATTCTCGCATTACTGTATCAAAATTAAAGACGAAAATATAAAATTAAAGACTTTTTAAAAATTAAACATAAAAATTGTATTAAATCGAAATAAAAATAGAATTGCCTTCGTATATTTTTTTTTGGGTGGGGAACATTATACTGCATATGGAAGTAGGGCAACTTTATTAGTTAATTTGTTAATAATGGTGCAGTTACCTGTGTGGTTGAGTTATACGCATTATATTTACGAAAGAAAATAACATATAGACATATCGTCACCGTTACACTTTAACATACATTCGGAAGAAAGTTTTATGCGTAGAAAAAGCTAGGAAGACCTTTGATGACCCGGAAAGACATTAACCTACAGTTAAGACTAGGGCTAGTGTTACGTATGGTACTATTCTACGGTACGAAAAATTTGATTCTCACATCCGCGTTTTGAAACGAAGATCGAAGCGTCGGAGATGTATATACATATATAAAACCGTATTTTAAAGATTTCATATAGAGACCATATGCACGGATGTGCTGCGAAAAATATCGAAGAAAATGCAACTGCTACACATTATACGCCTTAGAAAATTAAAATATTACGGCCGTAAAAATATACATCCGGAAATGTATTATTTATCCCAATTTGTCTTGAATGGAGTCCCATGGAGGGAGATCGAAAGTTGGGGAAAGAAACACGTCTTGGATAGCTAACATATGTCTGTAGAATTGGCAGAGGTGTCCAAAGATGAAGATGGAATAGTTATATTCATCTCCAAATTTCGGTCGTAAAATGAAGAAGGAAGGAGGATATTTGTGTACATAGCCATCTACATAGTGTACTTATAATCAAGATGATATACAAAATGATATCCCCGTCATCGCGCAATAATAAATAGTTCCAATATATACATTTATTATTATTATTATTATTATCATTTATAGAAATAAATACACATGAACAAAACGTTAATAATTTCTTAAGTGTCATACAAACCAAAATAGTTCCTACTGCGGCAAAAGTCGACCATCAGTTGGCCGATATAAACGGTTTACGTTTGAAATTAGATTTCATACGACGAGACCGAATGCAAGTTTTAATTCAAATAATAAAAAATTTATGACGCAATGCATTCTCTGAGAATTTAAGAAAGACATGCTGATTTGTATTGTTCATGTGGCAGGAATTCATCTTATCGATCTTAAATTGAAAAGCTGGACATTCAAGCACAAAATATTCCGTGTTATTTATTCTGTTACTAAAATAGTCAATATAGGGCACATATTTAATGTAAGTTTACTATTATTATTAATATTAATATTATTATTGTCGATTGGGTCGTATAATGGCTTTTTCATCCGTACCATGCAGCACTTTTTCTTAACTTCTTTAAATTTGATTTTCTTGGTATTTGCTGCAATCTTCTTTTTATATTTTTCTTCGTAAACTGTCGAATTCATCCACGAAATGCACTTCCACTTATAACATTCTCAATTCGCATTTATTCTCCTACCACTTTAGAACCAGTTAATATTTGTATTTAGATTCTAACTGTAATAGTCTAATATCTTCTTTTTCGTCGGTTCATCCTTTTCAAATATCCGTATTATACCTGACGTGTAATTTAGACTGATATGTTACCAAAGATTAAACAATACTAATGGATTTTCAACAGTATTACTCCGCCGAAAGTCAGAATAAAGGGAAAAAATACTTCGCTTTGGTACATACGGTTTCCAGTAAGCCATGGTTTCAATTATACCAGAACGTTTCGAAGGATTATATCTTCTTCTTCTTCATCAGCTATTTTCAATCCACTGCTAGATGTAGCTCTCTCGAAGTTTCTTCCGATTTTCCTTGTCAGCCGCTTTACTTGCCCAATATTTTCGGACTTCATTTATATCATCAACCCAACGTGTCAGCGGTCTGCCTATTCTACGGGTTCCGTCTGGAGTCCACATTGTCACTTTATTTGCAAGGAATTCTGGTGTCTAACGAGATGACCAGCCCAACTCCATTTTTATTCTTTTATACTTAGTATTATATACTTTATTTTTTGTTGTTTCTCTAAACCATTTATTTTCTTTCTTGCCTTTCAGTGTTACGCCAATCATTTTCCTTTCGATTCTTCTTTGCGCTACTCTTAGCCTTTCCTCCATTGTTACTGTTGTATTTCACGTTTCACTCCCATAGGTCATTGAAAACGCATTGATTAAACGTCTTTCTTTTCAGACTTACAAGAATCTCCTTATTTTGTAAAATATTTTTTAGTTTTCCACATGCTAAGTCATTTTGATTATTCTCGTTATTTCCTCCTCTATTCTATTTTACTGTTTATTTCGACTACGTACTGGGCATAATCTCTCCCCTTCACATCTTAGGCGTAATTTCGGATGGTAAATGTGACACGTGCCATTTTGACGACTGTGTTGAGCATCAAATTTGGGTTTGTCCGAAATTTCTAAAGGATAGGGATGAGATGTTCTCTAGTATTTTAAAAAAAGTGGCACACATTATCTGTGAGTATTGAGTTAATTGTTTCCGAACCATTGTCTTCTGTTACAATTAGTTTATATAAATTTATCACATGTAGTGGCATTGAGATTTAAAATACACTAACTAGTTTAAACTGGCGAAATGGCGTAAGCTGGGCTAAAATAAAAAAAAAAAAAAATGTTTAAAAAAAATTGTTGCATATACTTAAATGATTTTTTTTCGAGCTTGTCATATTAATATCACACAGATTTTGTGATTGTACTACAAATTTTGCGATTGTACTACTACATCGATCGTGTATATAGCATTATTTAAGGGACCTATTTTTTCAACCGTCTCTTTAACATTTGTTGGTTTGTTAAACTGAGTAGTTGAGACACCGTTACGGTTGCTACATCGTAATTCGTTATTATGATTATTTAGTTGATTCGTGTAAAATAAGTCATCGTCGAGAATTCAGTTTGTTTATTGAATACTCTTTTTTTGAGGGAGGGGCTTAAGTTCCTATTCAATTAATACATTTCAAATATACACTTGAGGACGGTTATACTGTTAAATATAAGTTATTATTCCGATATAAAATAGGTAAATAAAACGGAGTTCACCGCGATTTTATAAATATAAAATCCTCACACAAACATTCATATATATATATAATATACATATAATATAATTGTACAGAGACTCGCATGCTAGGATGTTGGTGTAAATTTTATTTTAAGAATGACAGTTTCCCCGAGGATGATAAAATACAGATTTCGCGAAAAAAGAGGTAGAAATTGAAAATAAGGCGATAGTTAGATTTATCGGTTGTGCCAGATACAGGGCGTAAGCTAAGAAGTGATAATAGTACCCATTTATTTCTGTCCGATGAAGCAAAAAACCAAAATTCACCGCTATACATTGTCCCTCGACAACATCACCATCGCTAACTGCTACGGGCACGTTTGAATTTCTCATATATTTCGGAAAATAACAGAGACACCCCGCCAATCCCGGATAATCCTTACTGTAACACGATGTATCTGAACATGACCGTGCTTACAAAAGTTGTCAAACTTTCTCCATTTTCGAAAGCTACTTTTTTGAACGCTCGATTGTTGCGGATGATATATATATATATATATATATATATATATATATATATATATATAATATATACCAAATTTAAAGTTTTTTAGTCAGCTTCTTCCTAACACGGCTCGTTCAATAGTTTGTCTTTTTTTTTTTTTTAAATTGGTCTGTCTCTCCCCATCTGCAATTTTAAATATGAACAATAAAGAAAAGTAAAAAGTTTTCTACTAACTTCGAAACAAAAAATAGCGACGTTCGACTCGTAATTTAAAAACGAGAATAAACAATAACGATGTCCATTTTATCGACATTGAGGTTACCGTTTCAAACATAGTCGTCAGAACCGTTGGCGCGAACCATAAACTCTGCAAAATTACTATAAACCGTATTATAGAAGTTTTTTAAAACAAATCCTAAATTGTATCTGAAGTGACTATTTTAACTATAAAATTCGAACATTGGGAAATGATACAAATATCACGGATTCAGCTATCTTGTTGATGATCGACCCCTTGATCCCGTACATTCCATTATTGCCTGTATCAACCGACGCTCTATTTCATTTTCCTTCCGTCCCAAAATATGTCATCTTTCGTGCCAGAGAACTATATTTAACAATGATTCCTTACATACAGACTTATTGTACTACAGAAACATTTGGTCTTTTCGCAGTCCACGGCATTCCAAGTACCCTTCTTCAACATCACATCTGGAAGATTTTTATTCGTTTTAACGTCCGTACTCTATATCTCAAATACTAAAAAAAAATAATTAAGACGTGTTTATCTGGTGTTATATCAACCGGTCTTAACGTATGGAATGTTAAATTTGGGTGCGCCACATTAGACCGATTGAAATTTTACAACAGCACGTGTTAAAGAGGATAATAATGAATGTAGAAAATAAACTTCTGTCTGTATCAGATTTATATACGTTAATTTTGTTGCAGTTTGTTGTCAAACATGGTAATAAGTTGGCATATTAATGCGTAATGGAAATACTCGGTCATAAAGTACAACCAAGGCGATAGTCTCTCATTATAACAAGACCAGAATGAGGTTGCAGGCAACTCATGCTGGAGCAGTGGAATACAATGCATTGCCTAGAGAACTAAAAACTGACCTAGTTAATTACAAAGGAAACAACTAAATATCTGCTGCAAGGACGATAAAAGTGTTGAATGATGACAGTTTTAACTAATTCATTATCAAAATTTAAAAGAAAAATTAAAACGGAACTTTACATTTACCAATACATTTTGTAGTAAGGATAAATTCACATGGTTCAGTTCTTTGCAGGTTTTGTGATTAACTGTTCATTTAGGAAAGTTCTGAGGAAAACAAGATTGTCATTTTACGCGCATATTCGAAGAATGAGTAATAACAGACTAACCAAAACAAATCTTCCAGCATTGTGATGAATTTTTTATTCTGTTTTAATTCTTACTTTTATAGTGCCGCGTGCTGGTTATTTAACAGTTAGACGCAGTAGATGAGAATAGAAAAGGGAAGGAATTGTATAATTAAAGAAATATTTGAAAGAATGTTGGAAAGGAAACCAGAAGGGTACGCGGATTAATATGAGGTCGATAGCGGTGGAGTGTAGGACGGTGTAGTAAAATATGGCAAATAAGAGAGCGGTTTGGGAGTAGACAAGTTGAAAACCAGCCCGAGGTATTTCTTATGAAATATAAATAGAAATAAATTGATGATAACAGAATAGAATTTAGAAATAAAATTAAAAAATTCGACTGATTTAAAGGAACCAACAGGGATAGAACCGGATGGACGGACGATAGTAAAAAAAAAAGCATAGTATGAATTATACTAGGAAGATAGGAAAGGGAATAGTTTGTTGTTTATAAATAGATGGCGCCAGATTCGAAGAAAATAAGAAATTGAAGAACATAATTTAATCGAATCTACGCAGTACTTTATAATAAAAAAATTGGAGAATTATAAAATAATTTTTTTTACAAAGACGCGAAATAATAATCATCGATATATCGCGAATTTTTCGAAGATACTAATTAAAATTTTGCTAACAACGGCATTATTATTCGGAAAGCGATATAAATTTGTTACTGAATCGTACCTGCATTCCAAATAAGATAAATAGCCGAATCAGCTGAAAACGTCGATACCTTAAATTAACTAATAGTTAGTGCGATAAACCGTAATTCTATAAAATTATGCCACGGATGCTAACTAACAGATCTGACTTATCGTTGAATAATAAAATCGTACTATACGCAATAACTTTAAGACCAATCAGCGTGTATATATTGCATAGCTGTAGAGCTACGCCGAAACATTTAACTTACAAAAAAAAAAAACACAAAAAAAACAACGATATCAAAATATGGTACTAAAAATTTTATGACAGTAGCAACCCAAACATCCCGATCCTCGATAAAACATTATATTTGTGGAGATGAAATCAAAAAACAAGCAAACAAATAAAACATTTTTTGGGTTTTTTAAAAGTTTTGAATGTAGTGATTTTTAAAAAATAAACAACAAAAAATGAGTTAAAATCACTAAAAAAAATGTTTCTTTAAAAAAGTCATAATGCTTTTCGCCTGTTAAGCCATTATCAAGTGAATGTAAAACATATAAATTATAAAAATATATAAAAATTTATAAAAATATAAAATGTACAAAAAATTACTTAGATAAACCACTTACAAAAATTATAATAGCCCAAAAGCTTTGTGATTTTTCATAAAGAAAAAAAATTTTAATGATTTTAACTTCTTTGTTTTTTTTTAACAAACATCTCGCCCGAATCATACGAATCCATTTACTACCAATCTACTGAATGATTATGGTGAAATACATAGACTGTCGTAGCGGAATAAGCATTTAGGGTACAAGTTTAGAGAGAGTACTACTTATCTGTCCACAAAACATTCCTCATCGCGTTAAATTAGTCGCCGAAAATCGCCTCCAAATTTAATCAGTTGCGGTGGGAATAAAAATAAAATTAAATGCTTTAAATTTCGTTATTTGATTAACTTTTTTTTTTTTTAATAATTGACACTTATTACAATGTAACTTTTACTATAAATAGGTTACATTTTTGGTTTCTATACGGTTATACATATCTATTTCGTATTCAGTCAATTCTGACCGTTATGACCTGCGAATGATCTTTATAGATTCCGTGTAGTTGCTCCCGTTCTAAATTCATTTCACAAGCCATCATTTCAACGAATAGGCACTCTGCCTCTTCTTCCTCCCGCGTAATATTATTTTATATGTTCTCCTCTTACAATATGTCACAAAAAAAAAAAAATGGTGGGTATCTTTCGGACAATCTATTTAATTCTATCGGTTCGTCTACTTCTGTTCGAAATGGGAGATTTATTCTTCCATCAGTCCACGATGCAGCGTTGGTCATCCCACATTCACATTTCAAATACGTCAATGCGTTACTTATCCACTTTGTCACGAGCTGCATATAAAAAATGTACCGATGTTTAAAAAAGACTCACGCGATAATTATCGAGACAAAAGCTATTCGGACAAAAATTTGATTATAACCGAATAATATTTTTTTATTTATTGTTATTATTAACTTGCCGCGTGCAACTAGGCTAGAGGAACGAGGGAGAGGAAGTTAAATCAAGGAGTATAGACGACACATGCGTAATAACACGATTAGGTTTATTCCAAAGAAGTATTCATCTTTGAAGAAAGAAGGAAGTGAGGAGGGAAGGTTGAAAGATCATCTGAATGAGTACAAAAGTCAATGAGAATATGGGAGAAGAAAAGAGTTGACGTTACGTACGGCGCACTGAGGACCCGGAGTTCTGTTGATCAGGTATGAATGGATGAATCTTATATAACCCAACCACAGTCTGCTAAGAACAACGTCTTCTTTGTGGACACGGAATTCTTGACTTGGCGAAGCTTATTTAATGAGGAGGTCGATTGCCACTTTTGTTGCCAACGAAGCAAAAAGTCTCGACTTGACATAATTACATACATCAATATATGAAACAGCGACGTTTGGGATCGGCAACAATGTAGCAGCCTCCTTTGCTACTCTGTCTGCTAGGTCATTCCCTTAAATCCCGGCATGAGGTGGAATCTACAGAACGAGACTAATTGGCTCGGTGTGAGTTTTTTATTAATTTTTTTAAGAAATACATCGGAATAAAATCGAATTATTTTTAGCCCGGGTTCTTAACTTTCCGATCGATTTAATATAATTCAATTTATATTACTAAAATATATAAAAATTAATAAATTAATTCAAAATTACTTCCGCTTACTACTGGTATCTATAAATTTGAACAACCTCTTTGAAAAATCAAAAATTTCGAAAGTTGCAAATGAAAACCCGAGTTCTAAGACGACATGTATCGGTAAAAGTCTGTATCGTTTTCGTCCGCTTTGAAAAGGAAAAATGTAGTTTACCTTTGACAGACGTCGAGGGATTACGAGCTTTTGTAAAAGTTTTCTATTTTATTTCTTTCATTCTAACACGTATTATTTACTACTTGTCCGAGTAGGCTAAAGAAAATGAACAAAAAAAATAAATTTGAGAATTCTAACGAAAATAAATGAACGATTCCTGATAAGGCTACGACTCCATGAATGTATATATACATACACATACACACAAACATATATATAAAAATACTACGTAAGAAAGAACCAACCGTTGTTGGTTGTTAGACACACCGCTATATCGCTGACGGCGATAAACAGAAAATAAAACCACTTCCGACAAAATTAATCTCCGTTAAAGTTACCGTTAATTGACTGACAAGCTCTTATCAACCCTGGGGGGATCCCTTCCACCATTGCCCTATCAGGTTCCTCGATATATTAAACTTTTTTTTTTTGTTCCCGAACGATGAACCTTAATTAGTTTTCCATTGTCCGAAATTCTCCTGTTAACCGTGTTATACAATGCACAGGACACTGCGAAAATGACCACCAAACAAATTAAAACCGGGTGTGTGTATATATAAATATATAATACATGTGTAATATTCTTACAACAGAGGTATACATCAGTAATTTAATCAATAACATATATATACATTTCTTTTTATTATTTTTACCCATTGCAACTAGCCGGTTTTCCGGCCATCTAGTAATTCGTATGTTAAATGAAAAGTATCATATGAGAGGTAAGTACTAAATAGTGTTCCCCGATCGAATTTTAATTAATTTACGTTAGATACCACATGTTACGTTGAAGTCTTCTTACTTCCCTGCTGCTGCTGTTATCTAACAGAATTATCGCCAACTTGTTATCGTGGCTCATCGGCCTGAGTCTGTGTAAGGCATCACAGGTGGAGCCTCATTTTGGAACCTCCTTATTTTATTTATATACGAATATCTTTAGACTCCACAACGTGAGAACAAAACCTTTACGATGGCTTTATAAATTATTAATTTTCAACGGTTAAACCTGAACACTTGCCTAGCGTTCAATGTAACCGTCACAAACCGAGTTAGTTTTTTTCTCGTCTAGATGAATACTCAAATATTTTATCTCTTGTTGCGAAATCGTTTCTCTATTAATAGGAGGACAAACTACATTCCTAATCGTGATCTGAACGTATTTAATTTTGTTCGCACTAACACGCCAAAGTTTTAAGCCATTTAGAGTTTCATTAAGATCTATCGTCTTTTTGTACCGCTACAAGAGCAAGAAGAATATATAGTAGCGAATACGATTGAGATATATACGACCGATGAAGATAGACAAGATCAGTGGCGGTCCGTACATAAAGATTGCATAGTTGCACTAAATATCCGTAACAGCATAAAAATTGATGATGTAATAAAATAGGTAAAAGTACTAATTTGTTTATAGCGATTAAACAAAATAAGTAAATTTTAATTATATGTAATTAGATACAATAATTTCGGAATAACCGCGTACAAAAAAGAAAAATACGATTTATTAATCAAAGTAAAACTCTATATTAATAAACCCGAGTTTACGTTTCAAGCAACACATGCCGTGTCCATCATCAGAACTAAACTAAACGAACCCTGTCGTAACAAGCTACTATACTATCTTAACTATATAGAGAAAACTACATCCGATTGGTTCTCAATTGATCAATCACTGTTCTCCACGCTGGATCACGTATGTTGAAGTTCTTGAATTTTTCAAATTTTTCGTAGAATATGTTATAAAAAGTTAAAAATAAAAATAAAAAGTGCTTTGAAATGCCTAGTTAAAACGCTTGACGCTTGCATGCTCGATGCAACCTGAAGAAGGCATCGGAGCATTATATTTGCGCATCAACTATGCGTGTAGAGTTAACATGGGTATATTTTGCAATCAGAGTACTTGAAGTATATTAACACGGCAAAATAGGTTTTTCTCATTGTGTGGTTCATAACACGTGCGGTTGGGTGCGCATACTACCGGTTAGCAAACGAACGAGTCTATGACTCATGTTTCGTGTCTTTCCGTGATTAGTTTTTCTTCTTCGAATTTCTATCGGCGTTTCTTTTGTACATTTCCCACGTGCAAATTCCAGTTTATATTATTCTTATTATTACTGATCCACGTTAATATATGTAGAATTTTTTCCTTACCGAAGCTTTATTATTTATACCGCAATTGATCGTTTCATTTCCGGAGTATTGTTTTGTATAAATTATGAAAAAAATAAGAATACTTAACTAGTATACGTAGAGTTTATCGAATTATTTCGTTTTAGTATTTTAAAAATTTTTATACTTTTTACAATTGTATAAATTTTGTACTTATTCATAGCGGAAATAAATTTTTAATATATTTCGGTTTAATATTACAATTTTTTATCTTGGCATCGATGATCTAGCTTCATAATTTTTAGTTTTTCCGATAACGATTTTTAACGGTTCCCATATTTGTATTACACTTTGTTGACTTTATTAATATTCTTTACGATGTTGAGTGAAACAAAAAAACAAATTGTGTGTATATGTTTTGGGGGGGTATTGCAACTGCTACATTTTTTTAACCACGAGCCGCCATTAAAAGATTATGTATTTATATGGTTCACCGTCATTATTCTACGGGTAGAAACTGATGAAGAAATATGTTCGATAATTTTAGAAAAGCATGGAAATGATAAAGAAATATCGAAGTATATTCGTACGGTTACCAGGCAATCATTATTAAACTTCTACATTGTATATCACAATTTGACTGCGGGAAATTTTGACGAACCACGATGGTTCGACTGCTAAAGGCGCACTGACGATACGTCCATACGGTATACGATATATGTAGAGCGGATCGTTGATATGTAGCACTCAGTAATATAGTCAGCCGATGTTCTGTCAGGCCGTAGTTAATAGTCTCGGTCCGTTTAGAGATCAAATCTAATCAAATTTATTGATTTTTTTTTCGTATATAATATTACGCTAAGCGGAAGGTTATAACTGTACATTACGAATTCAAAGACGGTTATGTTAAAGTGAAAAATGACAAATTCACAACGAAGCACCGCAGACACTAACAAGACTATTTCATATAAGTAATACACCATTTCATAATCACACGTGTAGGCGCTCAAAAATAATGAATAATTACATTTTTTCTATCATTATGCACGAATTAAAGAATAATCGCATTACCCACTCAAATATAAAACTATGCAAAACTTTTACACTCAATAAACTAAAATAAAAACTCCTACTAAAATATGTTACAAGCGCAACAATTTTGGATGCAGGCTGCATTCTATAAAGAAGAAATAACAGAGATGTGGATACCGGGCCATAAAGAAGTAGGATTAAATAATGTGGTCGACAAGGCAGCTAAAGAATCGGCTACCTTAACTTCAGTACCAAACCTACCAATTCCAACAACGGACTTTATGGGCCAGGTTCGCCGCCGGCTAAAAAGCCTAGCAACTGGAAGATTTTCAAGCTTACCACAATTTACCGCGGATTGGAAAAAGGCAAGCTGGGCGAACACATACAAACAGAAGTGGACATACACTTCTTACACATAAGTATTTATTTCTAAACCAGAGCGCGCATCTCTATGTTCCTTGCAACTGCCCTCTTACCATTTCTCACATCCTCTTATCGTGTCCTCTTATTAACCAGTAGTTGATTGAATTACCGGAGTATAAGGTGGGAGACACTATTCACCAAGCACGAGGTAGATTTGTCAGCTGCTGATAGATTATATACTCTGGAATGGAATCAAACGTAACCACTGTATTATCTTTAACAGTAACTATTATCGCGGTGTCGTCTACGAAAGTAGAAATATTAACTTTTCCGCTGTTCGATAAGTCAGCAGTATAGAACAGATAAAACACCGGCCATAGTTCACTTCTCCGGAGCGTGATCGCAGTTATGGGGTAGATGTTGGATAATTTGTTTCGAAATTTGACCTAGCACGTACTGTCCTATAGTAGTAGGAATGAGGAATAGTGTTTTTTTTTTAGTTTATACAACAAACCATTATCTCACACCTTTTATCGAAGCCTTGTTTTATATTCAGAAACTCATACCAACGCATATTTTTTTAGCTTCGACGTTTTGTTGTATATTGGTGATTCGGCATGATGTTTTCTTTTTCAAGGAGATAGTCGTTTTAGAATCAGTTTTTAGGTAATAGCGAAATGGGTCTGTAGAACGTAACATCCCCAGGTGTTTTACTAAATTTAGGCATAACTACTACCTGCGCTAACTTCCAATACAACGAAATGTACTGTAGACGAAACACCGCATTGAAAATATTTGTGATGAATAAAATTGCTTTGCAAGGCAACCTTAAAACACCTTGTCGGTAATAAGGTCGTGACGAACACTTTTCTTGTGTTTTAACTTCTGAAGCATGTGTTTGACCCCACCTAAAAACGTCGGCGTAATAAGAATGCTTATCTGTAAGGGAGAACTTAGGAATTCAATAATGTAGCTGGAATTACCGGTTTCGGGAATAAAACTTGAAAACACCAGAAAAATATTTAGCAATCACCTCCGTCGTTTCGTCGTCAACCTTTGACCATTCCTTTGATTGCTTATTTAAAACTCAGTTCTTAGTGAGATGTCATCTTTTTGTGAATTTTTCTTTTTTCTTTACTAGTTGTAAAATGCATATCACATTAGTTATTTTGACAGAGTTATGAATTGGAGGCGACGAATTCCATTCCTTGGTTCGTATGATTTCAGTTAGGTATTGTAGTCCAATATATATTTCCTTTTCAAATTTCAATGGGAGGTTTAAATGATTCTCGAAACTCGCACCAATTAATGTGTATATTACAAAGTTAATGAATTTTTTCCTACAATCCTGTGCTTATTGTAATAATGACAGCACTATGATTAGATAACAAATCAAAATAAGAATTAACAACAAGGTTAAATATCGAAGTGTCTCTTTTTATGAAAAAGTCGAAGGCGACCGATCATTTATTAATATCTAAAAGCTAAAATGTTGGCACTCCAGTAAAAAATACATCCCATTTTTTATTCTAAGATTCCCTCTGTCAAGAGTGCCGTTTAGTATATTAGTAAACCGTGACCGTCACTTTATATGCTTCGCATTCCAATCCTCGCCAGAGATAAGTTTCTGGCTCAAAACCCAGAAAATATTGTTTTAATATTTGTTTGTCAAGTTTATGGTTTGGGGACAATAAATAACTGAGACAGAAATTTTCCCTTTGAGCAAATATACCATGACACGTCGTCTGTATTTCCTTATTCGACAGATTAGATAGTTCATAGTCTTTAAAATTATTTTTAATGATTGTTGCGCTACCGTCGTGAGATTTGTGATCACGTCTTGTGGTTAAATGTACACAGTAATTGCGTTACTTTTTTTTTTACAAAATGAGTTTTCGAAAGTAATAACATGTCAATATGTTTAGTAGTTAGAAACAGTTATATTTCTAATTAGGATTGGAATGCCCCATTAGATTTTAATGTTACTATTCTTAGTGACGAAGCCATTATTTAATCAGCTTGCTAGTTAATGCGGTGATCAAATTTAATGCAGTAGAAATTTAATTCGTGAAATGATTAAACATTGCTTTTAATTCATTTAAGATGGTTACTACAGTACTTTTTATATCGGAGTTACCTTCTTGGTTATAGCATTGTTATTATGATTTGCATCTTTGTTACTATTATCTGATGCAGCAGGAGTCCCACCATTAGCAGTACAATTTGCAAGTTTACAGAACCATTTAAAGCAAACTGCGATTTTAATCTGTTAAGTAAAAGTTTCGAACCAGGAAACAATAATATATCGAATGTACAACGGATTTGAAATGAATTCTCCCGGATTAAATTATAGAGAGTAAATCTCTTATTCAGAATTAAATGAAAATAAAATGTTGCTCGGATTAGAAAAATGGAAGCATAGTTAATTTAAGTGGACTAAGCGATAAAAATATATATTATTTAATAGATGATAATTGGGGATGAAATTTGCAATCAAATAGGAAAAGTGAATACGTATGCGGTAATGGAAATTAACTGTACTATATTCAAAATCAAGGTATAATTATATAAAAGGAGAAAAGATTTTGAGGTATTAGTTTAGTGATAATACTAAAAAATTTTATGGATTAATGAATATGAATTAGGAAGAAAAATAAAAAGCGGATTAAGATTAATTAAAAACCCGAGAATAGAATTAAACTTGAATTAGGATTATATACAAATCTCGGACTGAGACGAAATAATTATCTAGCCAAATAAATTAAATAATAATGGAGTCGAGAATTCTATAATAATGGAAAATATTACGGAATAATTACAGATAAAAATTTAGTAACGGAATTGGAAAAAATTTATTTTAAAATCAATGCGGAAAATATTAAAAGATTATGTCTACATAACATTGATAAGAAACATTTTTGGAATATATACATATATATATATAATGTTAATTTGGAATGAAATCATAATAAAAACAATATGATAAAATATAGGAAATATAAAAAGCTGAACTCAGTAAATACGTCAGATAGTTAATTAATTTATAATTTAATACACAACAAAACCAAATTTTTTGCGCTATGGTAAAGGAAGGGGTAGCTATCATTGAACAATAAACTGAAAAATTCGGTTGATCCATGCATGACAACGCTTCCCAATCGCGGGCATGACGTCATCAGCAGACTTAGACTTAGCGCCGTGCTTGGCTTCTTCGCATCCATTACATCTAGTATGCGGTATTACGCTCTCCATTTTTCACATCTTAATTGACAGGCCCTTGTAATCCAAGCTGAGGACGTCACTAAACCTTTCTGTTTCGTTTCCCGTCCTTGCCAAAAACGAAAACTCCTTTTTTTGTCGAATTTAAATACTTTGGCTTACGGACAAATGCGTCAAAAACAAAATGGAATGGTTATCGTAATACAAATGACATGGATAGCAATTTACTTCGACTCGGAAATGTAACGATTGAAAGGACACCAGATCGAAAAAATATCCCGTATGTCGTGTCGATGACAGATGGGAGATATCTACCGAGATAACATCCAGAATTAAACGGTCGAGATTAAATTTCCAAAAAATTAACAAAACTTTAACGAATCGTGAATTGAAAGTAGATCATCCGCAAATGCTTCTCCAAAAGTGTTACGTTTTCACCGTCTTACTATACGGCATCGAATGTTAGACACTGTCCAAAACATTACGCAAAAAACTAGATGCCTTTGAGTTATGGGAATACTGTACGATTTTAATAATTTCATGAACGGCCAAAATAACAAATTCTGAAATTTTAAATCGTTTAAACGAGAGCACTGAAATTGATAAGTCAGTTGAAACAAGAAAATTAAAATACCTTGGGCATTTAATTAGTAATAACAAATACGAGATACTTCAAGTTAGTAATATAAGATAACTGCGTAGGCGTGGCCGTCTTAGTAAAATATGGATGGATAATTTAAAGAATTGTTGTAAATAAAGCACGACTGAAATATCCCGAATGGTAATGGCCAAAGATCGTGTCAAGAGAATGATCGCCGACATTCTTCGAGGATATGGCATATAGAAGAAGAAACTATTTCTCTACACCAATCAGACCTCTATTCCTCGGTCTAACCTTCTCCTTCTATCGTACCTCTAACTACAGTTGTTCTGGCCATGATTCTTTGTTTGATGGAAGAAGGGACTATATAGCTTTCATCCCTTCTTCCATTGCAAGAAGTTAGTTTTAAGTTTGTGGGTCTCTGCACTTGTGTAGGGGTGCCACTTTCAATTTATAAGTCTCTTTTATTTATAGCCGGATGGGGTTTTAATGGGTAGAAATCCCGCAGACTGATTTTGGCTCCTCTGCAGTGCATGTTTGCATGTGCTGCATCAATAAAAACTAAATTTATTTATTACACTGTATCAGTGTCTTTTGAAGATTTTCTCCCACCAACTAGTAATTAGGAAAAAAAAATTATCAAGGACTATAAAAACACGATAATACGGTAAGGAATACGTTCGGAAAATTCAAATAAAAGAAAACCAGAAATCAATTTTTTTATATATATCGCTTAGAATTACAACTAGCCTGATGGCCATCCAGCAATTGGACAGGAACGAGAAATAACGTGCTAAGGATTAGCATCCAACGATGGACCCTACTACTAAGTTAGATCAAACGGTCGACTGCATTTTAAACATCGAGACTGTTGAATTACGCAATTAAAAATTAAAAAGTTGCGCCTATTGCAATAAATTAAAATAACATCCACATAATCTTTATGGGAAAAAAAATCATTTATAAATATACCTGTCAGTATGTGTCGGTATACACGTGTACATATGCCATTTTGCCATTTCACAAGAATTTTTAAGTAAATGAAACATCTATATGTTGCTCCGAACTTAAGCGAAATACGGAGTTTCCATCATATACACACAACTGCACCATTTTATTTAATGAAGAACTGCCCTAAGTAGAAATAAGAGAAATTAAAAATAAACAGTTTCAGTAGGATTACGCATTTACCTCGGCTCCAAAATTTAAACGATGACATAGCCGTTTTCTGGAAAACCGAACTGAATATTTACGTAGCCAGACAATATTTCGCACCATCACAAGTTCCAAAATTAACTACCCGGGGGGCCGTTCGGAGTTAAAATTTCTCTATGATAACTACTTTATAGAAATCCAAGTAATCGAATTAAATATTAATCATTCCTGTATGTATATATATATATATATACATATATATGTGTGTGCATACATGTATAAATACGCATATAGGCATGGCGAAAGGATAATTAAGGGAACCGTAATTTCAGTTTTTGAAAACGTTATTATCCTATACGAGTTATTATCCACTAGAAAAGACGTCCTGATTCATTTACAGATTCTACTATCATAAAATGAAATGAAGACATATTATCACACGTTGGTGCGTATTGAGCCAAAACACAATAACATAAATACACACGCACACACACACATATATATTTTAATCGAGGCCTTAATCAGTTAATGCCGATAATCAATTATCGACTAATTAGTAATTTGACTAATAAATCAATTTTTATTATTACATTTTTAATTTACAGCTATACAATATACCTACTAGACGGACTGACTCACTCCAAGTAAATAATTAAATCGATATTTGCGTAAATTAATTATTTATTTATAAAATTATTTCATATATTTAATTATTACAAATCGAGTCGAATGTCTTTTAAAATGAAAGGTATTAATCGCTAATCAGACAAACATATTCAAAAAGTAATAAACTATTAATAACCGTAAAGAAAAATTGCAACAAAATATCAATAAAGAAATCGAACAATTTGAATTGGACATTAAGATTCTCCTTTCATTTATCAATTACACAGGATTTCATCTGTCACTCAATGATGTTCATTGGTTCTTATATTATATTTTGTGCTATCTATTGCCTTATCAATCCGTTGTTTAATTTTGTTCCAAATTTCGTCTGGATTTCCTATTGGATACGATACATTATCTTTCAACAATGCGTGACAAAATTCTACTGGGTTTGTCCGTAATTCGTTTTCACCGCTTCCGAAAAAGTTGAAATTTCAATATGAAATCTGCTTTAATAATTGATGATCGATGATACGTTCAGCTTCTGGTTTAATTTTAATGTCAGCTACAGTCGTTCTCCAATCGTAGTTTGCCTATTAGGCCATATCCGTGTGGATATAGCGAACTGCACTAGTCAGTCACTCAACTCCGTCATTATTTTCTCCAATCCCTATGTACCTACTATTCCCTTATTCTCTTTTTAACTTTAGCAATCGTATCTCCCATTATAAATAAAGATGAGTAATACATTCCATTCTATTCGACCATATATATATATAAATATATATTATATACATATATATATATATAAATATATATATATATATATATATATATATATATATATATATATATATATATATATATATATATATATATATATATATATATATATATATATATAAATATATATATAAATACATATATATATATTTTTATATATATATGTATATATATATATATATATATATATATATATATATATATATATATATATATATATATATATATATATACTTTTCGACTTCTGCTAGTGTTGCATTCTTGGTTAGTTATCATATATAGCTGTACAATATGGAACCTGCAATCGAACGTAATCCTTATTATAAGCGCACTTATTTGAACATACTCGTATAAATATTGTGAAAGATTTTTCGTATTAGTATAGCTATTCCTTTCGCCCCTTATATCGGTATATAGTACAGAGTTAGATGCTTTAAAGTGCCCCTTGCCGCCCCATTGCGTTTCAGATATTGCCTAAATAGAGACTTCCTGTTGTAATGACTCTTTTCTAATATATATAGTTTTCTCGTCGGCAATAAGCCTCTCACATGCCTTGTAGCTAAACTGTATTTTTGATTTCGTATCTTCGATTTCGGTTGTCTTTCACACATGTTGCAGGTTGCTTACCGCCAACTACCCGGTTGCGAATTCCACACCAACCAATCGGGATTTGGAAGTCGATTACTAGTCGACTAGAATCGTAAATTGTCGCACGTTCTATATTCCATTATAGTGTTTTCTGGAAACTTGATAAAGTAAACTGTGCCTAATTCAGCTTTTAACAGTAAATGAAATTGGTTAATACGTTTGTACATTGAATCTGAGGCCATTCAACAAGCCTCTGGATAAAAAAAAAAAAAAAAGCGAATCGCGATGCATTGGGTAGTCAGTAAAGAAACGAGCAGAAGGTGAAACAGTCGCAGGATTTATACAAACTTCATAACGAAATTTTAAGTGGACCATAAAAATAAAGTCAAGTAACAAGAAGTTACCTAGCGAACAAATTAAATTATACAAAACGCAAGTTATACAGAAATGCAATATGTATATGCGATATATAATAAGTGTAACATTATTGTGTAAATGATTACACATATTACATGCTTATTCCATTATATGGTGGTGGTAAATTGCTCAAATAAATCAGAACTATCTAAAACCAGAAGTCAATATCCGGAGTAAAAGCCTCTGTCTACATTTCCCTTCGATTCTGACAACCTTCTCGTATTATTTTATTGTATATAAATCTTGTTGAAGTGTCTACCCAGCATAAAACTTATCTACAATAAAAATACAAAAAGTAAACCCAATCACACACACTCACACTCCCACCCGTTTTTTACTTAGATAATAATTGTTCCGTCATGCTTACGCTTGTCGACGGATCTACACCATTTTACAATATGTGCATCTAAAATATTATTACATGCAAATATCGTTATTTTTAATTTATAAAATTTACATACTCACATATACACAAAGTTACAGTTATAGTACTCACACATTCCCAATTACACTCTCGCCCACACTCTCGCAGTAACTATTTTTATTTACCATATTGTCATTATCTCATTAGTAATAGCATATATTAACTTATTGCTATCACTTGTCGCACCACTTCGAATTTATTATAAATTGTGTTTTATTTTACTTTACTTTATACGAGTTACAGTTACGATTTTTGTTTCTTATTATTCTGTTTATATTATCCATAACTTGTAACCACTCTTTTATCAGCTGCTGTTTTAGTTTCCCAATCTTTTTTTCTTTCAATATTTGTTCCGGTATATTATTTAATAATTTCGTCATCACGTATTTATTAGTTTGTTCACCAAAACTTGACCGTGCTATCGAACATATATACCCTTGTTCGTTTTCCTTAGTTTATATTTTATTTGCGTGTTTTCGTTTAAATCGATACTTTTATTTTTTATTAAATAATTACAAACTTTGATAAACAAATACAGTCCCGCTATATTTAATACATTATGATGACGTAACAGATCGTTTAGCGGTCTGATTTCTACATTTATGCTGGTTTATTAGGTTCAAACTTTTTCTTTGCAGTCGATCAATTTTTCCCGTGTAATATTTAGACGTCGATCCCCATGCTTCTATGTCATATCTCAATCCGGATTCGACTAACGCGAAGTATACCATTCTCATTGTCTCCTGACCTACATAATTTCTAAATGTATATAGTGTTGGTATTATTGATTATTTCAATTTATTTTCCACTTTTTGTATTTGTAAGTTCAACCTCAAGCGTCTTGATACACCTAGATATTTATATTCACTTACTAGTTCTATTATGTTACAACCCAAATTTGAACATATATTTTTGTCCGACCAGTAATGTGCGCACTTGTTAGTGTGCATTTTAATTTTTAGCTTATACAAATCATTATCACTTATCAATTTCAGCAGAATACATTTCGTTTTTGTTTGTATTAACCTGTAATATTAAGGTCGTGAACCGATCTCATTACTTCTAATAAATCCGTATTCATATACTTTTCTGCCACTTCAGTTTTTCTGTGAACTGTCATTATAGCAATGTCGTTCGCGAAAACCTTACTGTTAGTCAACTTCTTTTGTAGACCGTTTGTATATATAATAAACAATAACGGTGCTAGATTACTACCTTGCGGAATTCCCATATTAATTGGCATATATTCACTTCGTATATTATTTATACTAACTACTGTTTTCCTGTCCTTTAGATAACTTTCAAACCATGCGTTGACACTACCTTTTATACCGATTTCTTCAATCCTCCCTAGCAGCTTATCATGAATGACCGTATCGAACGTTTTTGTGAGATCTATGAATGTCACCCAGCACTCTATTTCCAGTTTCAAAGTTTATCCTTACCTCCACAGCAAAATCCCCCCAGTGACTGTGATGTTGATTTCTTCGTTTGAAACTCATACTGCTCTTTATCGATTATGTTATTTTCTTCTAGGTACTTTATTTCATATATGTCAGTTATTTATTTTGTGTGTATCTCTCGTCCGTTAGTCTAGAAACGTGCCCAACGCAGTCCTAATATTTCTTTCTGCATTCGTTGACAAATTAATAGTTATATTCCTGACTCTATCTCAACGTTTAATATTTATCATGGACTGTACATCGCATTTGATTAGTATTATCAATTTTCTGGTTCGGATCCATATCTCATTGTTGAAACGACCCAATTATCATCTCTTTTCATTTCAACGTCAAAAGATTTTTATGTATGCATTTTATCAACCGCTGCTTCTTCTACGCGAATACAATTTCTATTAGTACTTCTAAAATCCTGCTTCCAAATCCTACTCTTTGACGACGTAAACTATTTCTTCTACGTATTCAATATTCTGTCCGTTTATTCATATTGTTATTTTTTTCTTTAATACCCGTAATAATTTTATTTTTACTCAAATTAACTCGTAAACAAGAATCTTTTGCAGCTTCGCTATGTTCTGTTAACATATTTTATTTTTCCACCACAGACTATTACGCAGAATAAGCAGAATATTATGGAAGGATCGCGTGACAAATGCAGAAGTGTTAACAAACCCAGTTATTTATCTATAGAACAATATTTAACACAGAAGCGCATGAAATGGCTGGGTCATGTTATTCGCATGGAAAATGAGCGACCCAAAAGATGCTATACGGCTTATTACTATACGGAAAAAGACCGTGCGGACGCCCGAAACTTCGCTCCAAACATGTTGTAGCGCAAGACCTGAAGATAGCAAAGAAGACACCAACTTCAGTCGAATAGGAAATTGTGGCGGAAAGTCGTCCCAAATGGACAGCGTTAGGTAATAAAACGGTTACCAGCTGGAAACCAGCTGTAAAAAAAAAGACAAAGGTAACACAGAAGAAGGGTAGTCACAGTGCATGTTCAAGTATAGCATATGTAAATTTATCACAACACACCGAATAGAACTTATCATTAGCAGACTAAACTGCACCCTAATTAAAGGATAACCTCATACTCGAAAACAAGTGAGTAGTAGAAGAAGATATATATATGTATATATATATAGAGAGAGAGAGTAAAATAATATACGACATTTTCCAATCTCGTGAAATTCTTTAACATACTAGAACAATGTGGAACAGTACACTTTATCAGATACAATACCTGACAATTTTAATCGTTCATTACTTATTTCACCGACGCCCGGAATTACGTGTTCCTTCGGTTCTGTCACCACATCCATTACCTCCGCTGTAACCATACCGGTTTCCTGCTCCCCACTTAAACTAAATTCATCTAATAATATTAAAAATTTATGTTTAGACGTATACTGTTCAGTTACCTTTTTTTTTTATTTCCACTCTCATCTAAAAGAAACGAACTAACCCAGTTTATTTCCTGTTGCCACGCTTTTTTGTATTTTATTTTAACTTTACAGTATCGACTACTTATTCATCCATGTTGTTCGTTTATATACGTACTTCCGACAATTATCACCTTGTTTTTATCACGGGGGCTACGCCTTTCAAAGATCTAAAAAACAGCATTGAAGTACGCATCCATCTAATCGGATTAAAAATAATTGCGTACGTGCCGTAGTTGAAGTTGTAAGCCTATCGTTGGTAAATTGCGCTATAGTCATTTCAAACGGTACGAGGGTGGAACGATAAAAAATGTAATACTACCACCGCAAAAGCTTCCAATACAAACAAAAGACTCGGAAAATTGATATCTATAAAATTTTTAAACTCAACTACGAACTTAGAAGTAAATGTTTCATTTTTCTGTAATCGAATCGACATAATTCCTCGCTAAAGATAAATTCGTCATACCCGACCAAGAATCATTTTGTTAAAAAAAAATTGAAGTATTACTCAACATCGTGAAGGAAAAGATTCCTCCTGTGTCTCAATTTTCACAACGCGTAAAACCGATGAAAAGGATTAAATTTCCCCGAAATTTTCTTGATGATATGTAACTTAGTAATTTTCTTTCGATTACGTTATATATGTATATATATATATATATATATATATATATATGTGTGTGTGTATATATATATACATATATTTTAATAGGATCGTAAGTGCGAAATAGACGACGCAGCCGTTAATGTACGGACAATGCAGCATTCCAGACAGTTCGACTTTGTGGTACACGTCGTAAGAATTACAGGCGCTCATTCCATATACTTTTTACAACACAACGTTTACTCAAATATCGTTCGCTCGCGAATAAGCGGAAATTTTTCATTGTTTATCTAAAATAACATTAAAAAATTCGAAAATTCAATTTTCAAATATATTTCATTATTATACATCTTATAATCGATAACATAATAAAAATGTTCCCCGCAAGTGCGCAAAAAATTGGACGAGTAACGGACATTAAGTAAATAAATCGAGAATATGTGACACAGATTGAAATCAACAACAAGAGACACTTATTTTAATTCTACAAACATTTCCGAAAATTTAAGCGCATCAGCATAAAGTAACTTATAAATTAGCAAAGGTTTTATTATAACGGATAATAATAATACGATTACACAGTTTTAAGCGTTACACGTATTCATTAAAACATATATTTACTTATTTATTTACAAAACAATATGACGTACACAACAGCAAAACGCCAATTACAGTGTACGCTCTTATAGAATAATTATATAAATAAGATTGTAGATAATAAATAATTGCCATCTATGCGAGCGTTACAAAGATCAAGCAGGAACCTCAGCTTACTTACCTTTCTTATATTACTCAAGGGTTTAATACTTAAGAAATCACATAAAATATTATAACTCAGGAACTAGTTTGACGGTAATGAATATAGCTCAAAAACTGAAATTGAACTTTTTCCACCATATGAATATATTTAGCGTAGAAAGGATCTCAAGCCACAGATGCGCATTGTGTGGAATAGTAACAGCGTAGTCCTAGGATTACGAAATACGCATGAATTTTTAATGATGAAACCCATACTTCTGTAAGCATTTTTGGTAACTTTAGCAATATGAGTTGCAAATTTAAGCTCGTTGTCAATATAAACCCCCAAATCCCGAACACATGTTACGTTACACACTGGAATATTACCTATAGAGTAATCGAAGAAACATTTATTTTTTGTACGACAAAATCGAATATAAACACATTTCTTATAATTAAAAGGTAAGTAATTATTGTCGCCCCATGTCGCCAATCTACACAAATCACCTTGCAACAATTCACAATCAATAACAGTTTCAATTAATCTAAAAAATTTTAAATCATCAGCAATTAATTGAAATTTTGAACGTAAACTAATTCCTATATCAATTATGAAAATATTAAATAATAGTGGACCCAAATTAGACCCCTGCGGTACTTCGGAAGTAGGCGTATACTGCTTGGACTAGTATCAGTTAAATAATACGTAGCACACACGCGAAATTAAATATGATCTAAATAACTGTATGTAATCGTCAGAAAATACATAATTATGCAACTTAACCAAAAGTAAACTATGGCTGACTTTGTCAAAAGCCTTACTAAAGTCCGTATAAAAGACGCTGCTCCAACTAGTCTGTAATTAATTTTGTACGTGAAACAAGATTAGTTGTAGTAGATCTAGACCTCAAGGAACCATTGCTGTTCGGGAACAACTCTAAGCAAAAAAAAAAATTATATAACCTTTCATATAAAATAGACTCCAATATTTTGCTGGGTACACATAGTAGGGAGATAGGACGATAGTTTTCAGCTGCACCACGATTACCAGACTTGAAAATTGGAACAACCTTAGCTGGTTTTAACAACACAGGCCATTTACCTGTTCCAATAATAAGATTAAATAAGTAGATCAGTGGATTTTCAAACTCTACCGAACGTAGTTTAAACAATATTGCCGGTAATCCGTCATGGCCAACACTTCACTTGGGTTTCAGAATCTTAATAGATTTTCTATAATCATTTACGGTGATTGGAGCAATATTTAAGTGTCTTCCGTCTTTAATTACAGAGGTTTGAAGTGTCATAAAGCTGTCAGTCAGATGAACAGATGAAAAATACTCCGCAAAAGCATATGAAATATTCTTACTAGAACAGTGATCTATATTTTTATATTTTACTATGCCAGGGTGTAGCCGGTCATTACGTCTATATTTAACAAAAGCCCAAAAATTGTTAGTGTTTTTTTGAATACCAGCCGCAGTCTTAAGAATATAATAGACTAACATTCCTACCCCTACTCCAAACTGAATCTATATTCCCAAAACTGGGAAACGCTATTTCCTCCGCAACATATGTGTCCTTAAAAACGCCACCTCCCCTCCTACCAACTCTATCAGGACGATAAGCAATATAACTCCAGTTAACCAAATTTCAGTGAATCCTACAAGATCAAACATTCCTAAATGAAGTTCTTTTAACTTTGTATTTAATCCCCGAACGTGTTGGTAATGCACTATAAGTCCCATTATAGTAACCGTTTGAAAATTTGGCGATAAATGATGGAATAAACAAGAACTTCAATAAATAAGAATAGACGAGTTTAAATAAGGAACTTGAAACCTCTAACCTATTACATATAAAAAACGGAAAAGAAGTAAAACAGTCCACATGACATATATATATCCACCTAGTCAAAACACCACTGAAATATGTTAATTCGTAAAAGTAACAAGAATTCGAATGTATATCGACGAAAAAATAAAAATCCACGTAAGAATATTTCAAACAGAATTGCGTATAACATAAAGAGTAATAAAACCAGCATCAGTATTAATGGAGCGACTAAATCAGAAAGTACATACCTTAAATATACCGACATACAACACAAAAATACACTTAAAAATGATGATCGGTACATGCGCACCAATACATAACGTACCAAACACTCTCATAATATATATACACATACATACTATAAATAAACATAAAATACATTTGATTTAAGACGGTATAATGCGTAACGCGAGAGTGGAAAATTTTAAATCGTCTTCTGAAATTCTAAATAACAATTTATCCTAATCGGCCAGCTTTCTTTATCATAATCCTTTGATCAGACGCGCTGTCAATGACATAGTTTATTTTACCGTTCAGATATATCTACCACCGTATTTATGTATTTATTAGATAATTCCCGTACTATGATCATCCGTTTCTTCGTTAAATGTTCCCGTATATCATCGATAATCGTTTATTACTGAATAATAATTTTCGATATCAGTAGCTTACAAATTTTATAACAATCGACCTACCGTCATTATTAATGCCCAGTTTATCTACTTGTCGCTTTCCAATCCTATGCGACCTACAAATAGCTTCGATCGGAACATTTACTAATAATTTTTCTTTAACCAGTTTCATAATACATCCGTATCTTCTTTATCTGTTTCGGGAATTCCGTATATCATCGACGAACTTCGGCCGGCTATATTGTTCTAATTCTTCGTTTTTACTAATTTCAGTATTCATATCTGTTACCTTTCTATTAAATTCCATAAAGAAATTCGTCGATGTATTCTTCACCGTCTACATGATGTTGTTAGTAAGTTGAACTCGAAATTCTTCGTTCATTTGAAAGTCAATATTCCCCAATGCGTGCTTAACTGTCTCAGTTATAACTTTTAACGGGGACGGGGGTTTATCATCTTTCCTTTTTGTAACAGCGCTTCTTGTTTTTATACCACTACTATTATCGGATGACATGCTGAATGGAATCTATTACGTAACGATAATATTATATAAATGAGATAGACGTACCCTTTTAAATATAATTGTATTATAACGCGCTACACGTGGATGTCACTAAAGCAGAAACACGCGTCTTATCATTTTAACAAAATATATACATATACTAATATTATTGATTGTGGAATGTAGTGATTTTTATTTATACTTGATTACTAAAAATAGTTAAAATCACTAAATTTATTTTTAATTATGCGAAGCTTTTCGGCAATTACGCCATTGTCAAGCTATATACAGTTAAAATTAATTAATATAAAATCATAACATATTAATTTAAAACTAAGTTTACAATTTTACACAAAAATTTAGTGATTTTAACTATTTTTAGTAATCAAGTATATACTAATATACGTGGCAAATAGAATACCTAAAGCTTCCGAACCTAACTCTCGTGTACAATTACCATACAGAAATAGGAAAATACCGAACTAAAATTCTCGATGTAATGAACTAAACAAATATAATTATATATGTTTTATAGCCCAAAACGAGTTAATTTCGGACAATAAATACATATTATACGCTTACAAACAACTTCGAAATTTAGGCACGTTAACTTAAAATTATAAATGATGTTTTTTAATAACATAATTAATAATAATAATACAGCCGCACAAAATAAGAAATTTTTAGTTTCCTGGCATAACTCATGTACAACTTACACAGAAATAAGAAAACGCCGAAAGAACATTCTCGAAACTACAACACACGTAATTAAATATATATGTATAGTACCTGTGATTATGCAGACTAATTTTTAAAGCTACGCGTTCTATATGGGAAATATTACAGTTCACTAGAACTGCTATTTCTTCTATTGTTCATCTTTTGTTCCCATTTTTATCCATTTCCTGCTTCTGATATCATTAGCGTAAAATGAATGCTGTAAGCAACTTTCTACATCTTCGTTTAAAGTTTAGAAGGTCTCTATTTTCAATTCATTCGGAAGAGTATTATACAACATAGGCCCAGCATAAGTAGTCTGATTTCTCATTCTAGATTTGCCGAAACGTAAAACCACTGCCATACTTACTCTCGCTAATCTTGTACTTCCTGTTGCAAGTAACTGATATTCAGCCCAACTAAAGAACACTCTCCGTGATATATATAGTAAAATGATATTAACCATCGTGTGATCGAGTTATGGAACGAACGTTTATGATCCTTGCGAAAATTCAGCCTAACAAAAAGCACATTCCATGATATATATATATATATATAGGAAAGTGAACGTTCTTTGATGGCACGTGATCTACATCGGTATTGTGAAAAAGCGGTGATTCAGAGAAAAATTACGTGCTGTAGATGGAAAGATCGAGTACGACTCGACGATCGAATAAAAAGAATAACGACTACCAAAATCTTCGAAGAACTTAAGCTCAAAACTGAAAAGACTGACCCAAACTTTGCGCAATGAAATGAGTAACAACGCTCTAAATCGAACATACTCGCAATAAAATTATATTGTTCTTATTGATCCGAATATCGTGTGAGCTTTATGAACCGATCTCTTATGAATAATTTCGCGACATGTTGCTTTATCCGCGACCAATCTTATCCACTAATCTAGCGGCATTCCAACAAGTTGTTTTATTCAGTTAACGGCGTTTTCTGTCATCTTCTATCCTCCCTTGTATAATCCGCTTTACCATCACTTTTATGCCCTGCATAACTAGCAGTCCTTTTTTGTACCATGTCTTGCATCCAATAAGGTGTTAGATTGCTTCGCCATTCATGGTACCCTCAGCATTCGCCTCTAGCAGTGTATTTCAAACGCATTTATGCTGTGAATGTTTTTTCCCTTCAAAGTTCAGTATTCTAAAGCGTAGAGGAATATTGGCATTACTCATTTATTAACTAGACATATTTTCGTAGGCAATATTAACCCATTATATATATATATATATATATATATATATATATATATAATAATAATAATAATAATAATAATAATAATAATCCAGCAACTTAAGGACGGTTCGCATATATTCCGATGTTCAGTAATACTGATTTTTATGCCTGTTCCAATATATACACATATATAGCCTTTATTTCGCCAAATATCGGTCGAAGGCCTCCCCACCCATAATACACTAACAACATTATTATATAATACATCAGCGTGCATACTGGACACCATGAATAATAATAATAGTTAGACATCGTTACGAGCACCGTATAATTGGCACATTTTCTTCCGTTCCGTTTTATTCGAGCTTAATCGCATTCAAGTAGAACCTATCCGCTGTCTAATGGGTTGTCTGCTTACACTTCTTTTGTTATAATCTGGAATCCATTGGGTTACATTTGCGATCAAACCACCCCGACGAATCATGTGACTAGCGCAGCTCCATTATAGGTTGACTGCCGTATTCGCAATGTCCATTTTGATTTTATACCTTATCGTTTCCGAACGAATTTGATCAATTCTTCTAATTCCAAGTACAGATCTCGCTATTGCTTTCTGTACACGATTCATTTTGTCGATATGCGCTGCTTTTATAGACCACGTTTGACAGCTATACAACGAAGCTGGTACGACGCATTATTCCAGAATACTAACTTTTGCTTTTAGGTTAATTTTCCAGTCCATGCTACGGTAATTCTTCTTGTCATTTCTTTATCCATCCAATCGTCGAATGATAAGCATTGGTCCAAATAAATTACTTCCCGCGCATACATACGGCGACAATCCTAGATTCTTGCGCATGTAATGAACTGAACGTTTACTAACTATTCCACTATTTCCGATCACTGTCGGAGTTATTTTTAAAATAATCACGTTTTATCGTGTTTTGTTACCTTAAACTTTTCGTACGTATTTATTCTCGTATACTTTATCGCCAATTTTTGTTATCCGAAACATAAATATCAATTAAAGTAGATTTATTCTTATTATCTGTTAATCCGCTATCCGACCTATAGTATACACCTTTCAGTCGCAGCGTTACCGGAAATTTTAATTCTAACAAATTTTCTATATGGGTTCGGCCATTTATTTAAATAGGAAGATACTTTATCTGGCCAATAAACAGCAAAGGAAATTTTTGCTCCGAATGGGTTCATTGTACAGGACCACTCCTACCTCTGCTGCCTGTGTTGTCTTGGAGTTCTGCCTTTGGATTTATATCTTATTGGCAGGGCTCTCACTGGCGAGCATAGGCTTGTGGGGGGATTGTTCAAAAATGAAACATTCTAACCTGCTTGAAGGTATCTCTGTTCAACCAATGACAAATCAAAATTTTAAAAAACATGTTTTTTTTCTTTGTTAATGGTGAAGTGGCAAGACAGTTGGAACACTGCAAGTACCGGTAGAAAGACTTATGCTATTCTCCAAGATATCGTATATAGATTAAAATTATTAAAATTCGATATCAACTTCTACAGTGCACAAGTGTTGACCGCGGTCATGGCAGGTTTGGGTCTTATCTTTATAGGTTTAGGCGTGCTGATGATTCGGTCTGCGCCAGTTGTACTGTGGGCGAGGTTGATAATCATACATTATTTGTGTGTCCCACTTTTTCTGCTCTACGTCGTAAATTTGGTATTAACAGGACAGAAATTTTTCCATTAGGCAAAAGAGTTGAAAATTTCCTTATATATGCTGAACAGGTTATGCGAATTAAGTTTAAAAATTTTGTCTATTAGTTAACGCTTAGATCAATCGTGATGCCGGGACCGGTGCAGTTTCTGTTAGTGTGGTCAACTGTTCATAATCTACTGTACATTATTATAATTGATTATTACAATTTTATAATTTTGTGATTAAGTTCTTGATTATTAGTCTGTAATTTTGGTATAAGGTTTTACCACTTTTTTTTTCTTTTCATTTCAAATGTTATAAATAAGTTCCTGATTATTAGTAATTAGTTTTTAAGATAATGTAAGAATTTGATTTCTGTTTATGTAATTCAATTTTATAAGTTTGACATTTATCCACTAATTGAGTTGTAATTAAGTTCTGGTATTTACCATTTTCTTTTGTTGTTTATACTTTGTTTTTTTGTTTGTTTGTTTGTTTGTTTTTATTTACACTCATTTCCTTGTTTTTTTTTAATCCTTATTTTTAATGTTTATTTACTTGAGTTTAAATTATAAGCATAAACTCTACGAATTTATATTAGGTGGAACAAGGGACTATCTCATCCCTTCTTCCATCGCGATAAGTTAAAGTGTGGAGTTCTATGCCTTGGTGCTGCGAACTCCATCATTATATTAATAATCCCATTTAGTTTGTAGAGGAGGGGGTTTTTAGTGGATAAAAATCCCACACACTGATTTTGGTTCCCTAATAAAAACTAAAATATTTTCCTTTTAAAGATTTTCCCCCTCCCGCTTAAAAAAAAATATATGTTCAAGTTGTATTATCTGAATTCAAAAAAGCTTTATATAAACACATTGAAAATTATCTAGAGTCGTCTAAAAAAAGAACAATATCGTATATTCTATAGTATCAAGTTTATAATTTTACATCGAAAGTTTGATAATGCCCAGCTAAATGAGATACTATATTATTTTCTCAATTAACTCAGTTCTATCTCAATATAAATTATATATTCCCATTTCCAAGATTCTGCAAAGTTTATATTTATAACAGAGTTATTTAGATTTATTATTATTATTGATGTTACTATAATTACTTTTTTTTTCGGTAATTTCCAAAAAAACATGCTATTATGTAAATTACGCGTATGATAATAGATAATTACGTACGCGTCAAATGTAAATACATAACTTTACGTGCACTTGTAAACTCCTCAGCAATCGTACTTAAAATTAAAGGCAGTATTTCGGGGATTAATAACGTAATCCCGATTACAGTCGAAGTTGTGTTTAGGCCGGTAAATATAACAAATCGTAATGTCTAAATTAACCGAACGTAAAGTTACGAAGAGAGAACTTTAACATATTCTTAATGTTAAATATCTCATATCTTAACGTTTATCTTAAAACTAGCGCTGTATTAGGGTAGATAATAATAATGAAACACGAATATTCGGTTATAAAGGAAAAAGCCGACAGAAAAAAAAAACAAGACTGCAAGATAAACAAAAAGAACGCGGTAAATGCGACAGAGAGTAGTTAGATACTCCACGCACACACGCATACATATGATGACATATATATGCGTATCAATCGAAATAAACGATAAATATTATAAAAAAAAATTACCTAACGATTAATTCTACGACTTTTATGCCTCTGGAATAACCAGCGGTAAGAGAATTAGCGCGTCGTAATCACCTATTAACGTTAATCAATTTTTTCCGATACGTTTTCATAAAAATTATTTTATAATTTATTTATATATATATACGAAGGTAAAATATGAAATGCGCAATTCTTAATGCACATCAGTAAGAGTGTAACTGCGCAACGGTGATTTTGTGGCTTAATTTTTGAAACGCGCTGTTAGAAACTGACCACCGAACAAGACAAGCATATACGTTAGTCTGGATCGAATAGCATATAGTAATTAAACGTCGATTACGATGGCCGATTAAAAAATTCGTGAGAGCATACGGATAACTTGACTGAATTCTGGTTTATGCGAGAAAAATTCATATATTATTTTTATAGAATTATTTAAGATAAACTAATAAAAAGGGAAATTTACACACCGATATGCGCGGACAATTCTCATTTTTCTTAAAAAACCGATTTAAAAATGAATTTCACCCTTTCGAAAAGCTAGGTTAAGTTACATTCGGTTAAGTTAGAATCAGAGGTTTGTTTCGACCAGTTCGAAGTTGAATTAAAGGAAAAAACGAGAATAACAAAATACCTAGTTAGGTTAGGTTAGATTCGGTTAGGTTAAAATCGGTTAGGTTAGAATCGGTTAGGTTAGAATCGGTTAGGTTAGAATCGGTCGGGTTTATTTCAGCTAGTTAGAAATAGAATTAAAGGAAAAACGAGATGGCACATTACTCAGATGACTGACAAATTGAAATTTCGGGTAAGATCTAGTTTTTCAGAATTTCGATTTTCTCAAAAAATATTGCTTTGAGGGGAAACATTATTTTTACTCCAAGGGTTTTTTAATGCGATTTTGAAAAAAAATAGAGATTTTTTGAAAATCTTTGCAAAATCTAGAACTTTCCCGAATAATATTATGCGTATTGTCAACTTTATTATTAATATTACTATTAAATTTTAAAAGAGAAAAGTATAAAATTCGATCATACTGAATAGTTACACACTATAATATTAAATTTAATTCTACGACTGCCTACAACACAACGCTTTAAATATTTTTTTCATTTGTCTATTAAAATTTACCAAATGAATTATAACAACAAACATGAAAACTGAATACAATTAACACACTCTAATATACATATATATATATATATATATATATATATATATATATATATACATATATAAAAATGATAAAAAAAGTAGCAGAAGCCCATCAGGTTGGTTTACACTAGAGATCAGTCTTTGAGTTTAATTCTACATTTCATTTTATTTTTTTTTATTCGCCAAATCTTCAAAAACGTACCGCCGGAACAAGCATCGCATAGAATCCACGCAGCAGAACTCGAACAAGTCAAAAACTGAATTTTATCATCAACGACAACAGACTTCACATTTTTCTAATATTATATTTAGTACGGCATACAGTAAAAGCTCAAATATGAAATGATTCGGATTGTCTATACAGTCGCCGGAGCAGAAGACCCGTCGCCGATCGCTAATATAGGTTGCAAACTTAATCGTGAACAAACAGCGAATCAACGAAAAAATTAGTACTAAGTTTTCTCATTCTAATTCGTTCTACAATATTAGGAAAAAACTTACATGTTTTCCACCCAGTACACTCTGCATCCACACTGTTATCATTATTTATAATTGTTATCGTCTCTGTAACTATTATTATCAACAGTTATTATTATTACGTACGATATATCTTTAAATAAATGCGCAATGAAAAGCAATGATTGATTATTTATTACAACGTAAACATTTGTCGAACGATTACTGTTGTTTGTTCGTTATATTAACTTAATTCGGACCATCAAATATTATATTATATTTATATACGTAAGGATTACTTACCTTATCGCATGAAATTAGATAAACCAAAATTTTGGTGCGGTCGACGGTAATACCAGATTAAACTCACGAAAAATTATAAATTAAAAAAATAAATAAATAAAAACAAAATAAAACAAATAATCGAATTATTATTATTTTGGAGGAGGGGCAATTTAACCGCGAAAATCAGAATAAGAAACGACTTCGTATCACGAAATGTTCGTTAATTAAAGACCCAAATTAAAATTAAAAATCGCTAAAACAGAACGCGCCAAAATTAAACGAACGAGAACGATAGAGACGCGAATGAGCCGGATGCGCAACCGCCGAAATATACCGCAACAGTAAAGAAAATACCGCGATATAACGGACTGCGGCGGTTT
Organism: Coronaproctus castanopsis; assembly: GCA_032883995.1. NCBI lineage: Eukaryota > Metazoa > Arthropoda > Insecta > Hemiptera > Monophlebidae > Coronaproctus > Coronaproctus castanopsis. The sequence continues at coordinate 12,860,300 of CM065052.1, read as the reverse complement.
AATCTGTCGGAATTTTACGATAGATGGCGCTACTATCGCTACGAAATTTAACCATCTCGCGACGGAAATTTTAGTATTATTTAAAAAAAACACCACCAAGAAAAATTCATACCGTAAGGGATCGAATATCTAATTATAATCGCCTTATATTTAATTATATTTTTAAAAATGCCGAAAAAAATTTTTTGACAATACGATAACTGGCATCCACGGAAAAGATTTCCTTCCGTCTCGTTAAAAGGTTCTTCCGCATAATGTTAAAGAAAGAAATCTCGTGCTCGTGTGTATTTTTACACGAAAGATATAAATGCACCCACACACACACACGAACCTACGTCGGGTCACCACGTTAAAATACCTTTTCCTATACACTCGTTAACTGTAAATAGACGAACAATTATTAGTCTTCTTCTTGTCACTGGCGGAGTGAGTGGCAGGTGAGGTTACGAATGGTTATTCTGCGGTTATCCCATCGGCGAATAACAGCGCGTCGCGACAAACCTATTAATGGAATTTTTAATGGATCCTTTTAAGAGTCGGTTTAGCCAATTTACGCCGCACCATACGCTCTTTACGACGACAACGTAATAACGGGGAATTTTTTTCTAGGTAGTAGAAATAGGGCATAAATAAACGAAAGTAAAAGTGTTTTTATTTGGTTATATCGGCAGTAAATTAATATTAAACCAAAAAAAAAAATAAATAAGTTTAAAAAAAAGAAAAGAATATTCTCAAAATCGACGCTATTTTAGTCGAAAACACAATTTTCGTATAGTGACGATAATAATAATAATAACGTTAATATAAAAAATTACGAAAATATTTATTATTATTATTACTATTGTTAATTTCAATTTATTTCAAAATCACACTTTCACACTAAAAATTCTACAAGAAGAAAATAAAACCGAATAAACTAACCACTTAACCAGTCCGATTAATTAGGTACAAAAATAAGGAATGCTATATAAAATACTGGTATAAAAATAATTAATTATTATTAAGAATCGTTAAAAGGAATTATTTAAATATTTCGTATTGATCGTTTTCATTTTATCAGTAACGAGGTACGTGAAAATACAACTAATATATGCGATATTTAATGAAAGAAATATATGAGAAAAAAAAACTCAAGTGAAACTTAAAAACGTTTTCCCAAAGAGGCACTTATTTAATAAAGTCACGATTTCATACAAATTTCACAAAAAAAGGAATTTGATGTGGCAATGGCTTAAATGTTTTCGTTCTCAAATCTACGTCGCGCATACATCCTTTGTGCAGAGAAGATTTGAACGAAATAACGGATAAGAATACAAATGCATAAAATTGTTACGATACGTGTATATATATATATATATATATATATATATATATGTAGATAGAGATAGAGTTATGCCGATGTATACACGCACTTACATATGTCTGTCATAATTTTTGTATGTATATGTACACATGCATGTAAACTGAATATACACGTATATGAATACAGCATGCAGGAAAGAGTGGAGAAGCCCGTCTACACTGTGAGAATAGACCTGACTATGAGCCTATGTATATGTACGCGCATGCGCAAGAGACAGAATATGAATTTGCTCGCTCGCTCGTTTTACGGGTTAACTTCCCATATAAAATGCGCCAATAGAAGTTTCACTTCGACAATCTAAGCTTCCAACTGAGTTTAGCTCGAGTAGCGCAATAACTAAAACTAATCGAAACATTTAAGTGCGAAGAACACACAAAATCTCCTTCCACATGCTTCGAAAATATTAAACAAAATCGAGCAACAATTAAGTAAGGGTACAAGAGAAGCAAATTCGGGTTTAAAATTAATAATAGAAAAGAAGATAGAGATGAATAAACCGGCATGTAATGCCTTTATCGATCTAGAAAATGTCTTCGGAAGATGCAGTTGGAATATACTAAAAATGGGCCGAAAACAATAAATATTTACAAAAGAGATATAAGACTTATAGACGCGTTGTCTCATAAAGATAAAGGATGCGGAAAAAGAAGCGAAAATGTTAAAGGGATTCAAGAATGAAATGTGTAACCTGTCATATTTAATATATATATATACAACTAGAACTAAAACAATGGAAAGAAAGATATTTAAATAGTCGAAAAGATAATAAACATTTTCACATTTGAAGATGATATTGCAATGCAAACAGAGAATGGAAAAAATCTAGAACGAGCCTTATTTCACTCTATCAAATCGATTAGTTACAGTATAATACATTGCGCTGGTGCAGCAAAATATAATATTATACCGTTAGATATGTTGAAGTATGTTGAAGAAGTCTGTAATATGTTTAATTACTGGCAGGTTAAATGGACATTCTGATCACGTATTTTTAAATATACAACAGTTATACGAGGTACATATGTTAGATTACATTTTGAAGCGTAAATCATGGTTTAATGTAAGGCCAGTAGATAGTAGAACTAGGACAGCTGGTATAGGAAGGGCAAAAGTGCCACGTTTTAATAAATTTCACACACCAATCCAATTGCTGTTATATAACTGCCGTGTACAACATTTTACCAGAAAGTGTTAAATTATTGCTTAAAACACAAAAAGCGGCGTAAGCTTTTAACTCTTTACGTCCGGAATAAAATGAATTAAGCATTGATGATATGTATGATATTATAATTAATTCTGTACATTTCTTTATATGTTAAGAATTTATGTTCAAAAAATTTTTATATAAAATTAACGTGTGTTTATGTATGTCGTATATTTTATGGGTGTATGTGTGAATAATGTTTATAATTTCGAATATTTTATTTTGCGTTATTTTTTATACTACTGTGTCATCGTCACGTTTATGTTTGCGGTATCTACACAGTAAGTTTGTACATATTTTGTTTCCTGTGCTTTCTACAACAAGTTATCGATTAATTTATTAATAATCATCCGATGTTACCTGTGCGCATAACGGGTTCTTCACTTTAGATGTAAGCTTAGATTTTTTTTTTTTTTTACTTTTTTTTACAATCTGACCCCCTAGGTCATTTAGCAAAATTTTTGACCATGTAATAACGTAACGGAGAAGCACCCAGTGGTGCTCACCCAGCAGCTGCTACCTTAAACAAGGTCCAGTTGTCACTGGAGGTGTTCAGCAATCTTTAAGCCAAGGTATTAGGATGACCTTCCAGTCTAAGTACATGTCTTTGAGCGTACTGCTTTATAACATCGGACACATACTATTCCTTAGGTCCAGACTGGCTTTATAACTGCTGTATATACCAAACGTTTATTGGTCAATGAGACAACACTATTCCTGCCTAAGAGCCAATTCATTTTTCTAACCCTTATGTTAAGTTCCTTCTTTTTTTTGTCTATATGGTGCCGCCATGTCAATCGACTGTCCAGGTGCATACCTAGATATCTAATACTCGGCTGAATAGGCATTGTGAGGTTATTGATTCTAACAGGCGGAACAGAGCAGGATGAATCTCAGAGAGCGCGTGTTCATAAAATACCTGGAAGTACCGATCTTACATATAAGAAGTAATCAGAAGATATAAATTTGGTGGAAGTAATGATTTCAGCTTTAACAGTAGGCCTTCATGCAACACCTTGTCAAAAGCCTGAGCAACATCGATAAACGTCGCCGTACAAACCTGTCTCGTTTCTAGACTGTTTTCAATTATATTTACTACCTAACGGTAATCACACAGCTAATTCTAAGAACTGCACAGTTTATAATAAAATATCGGACATCGTTATGAGCTAACATAAATAATAATTCATTTGACCTAAACAAACCCAATATCACACGAAACAACTCGTATAATCGTAATTCATCTAGTAATGTTAATAATAATAATGACAGAAATAGTATTAATTATTCACGCACTAAAGCTCAAGTGGCGTCTAATAAAAAAAATAATACGAATAATTCTAATATTAATAGTAATAGTAACAGCAACACTAACGATTTATTTCAAATTATAGAATTACTTAAAACATAAGATATTTTTTTGACTAAAAAGTATCATTTCTAGGTTAAAATCGAGTCGCAGTTCGGATATTTTTAATATAATCACAACCATTATCGAATGTGTTACCGACGCCTTCGTAATGGATTAATATTTTTATTCTCTTTCTATGCAAATAACGAAAAACGATATTAGCATTATCGGATGGAATGCAAATTCCATCGCTAATAAAATGATTGAACTAGAACATTTCATTTGCACAAATAATGTTAAAATTGCAGGAATTTCAAAAACTAAAGTAGATGAGAGCACTTACCTAAAAACCAGGAGTAGCGAACGTATACCTTTACTAATACATAATAGTATACAGTGCGAAGAAATTCCCACCCTACAAACAAAACACGTTCAGGCTGTTGAAGCTAAAGTCTATGTAGATGACAAATTGCTAGCTATTTATGCAGTTTATAGGCCACCAACAAAATCGATAAACTTTCAAACTGATATCAAATTTCTAATGCATTCTGCTATTAATCGGAAATTTAAATGCGAAACATCGTACCTGGAACTGTTATAATGGTAACATGGCTGGAAATGAGTTGCTAAACTTGTCTGCAACCTTAAACTTTCAAATAAAAGCACCCAATGAACCTACGTTTTTCCCGGGCTGCTCGTCTTCAAAGCCTGGTATAATTGATCTGGTCCTTAGAAAAAACTACTATGAAATTATTAATCGTATATCAATTAGGCTGTCTTCCAATCATAATCCAATAATATGTTGTCTCGGTGGTACGATAAGGCGAATTGTAACACAACCAAATTTTGATTACTCTAAAGCAAACTGAAGAAAGTATCAACAATAGAGACAAAACGAACTCAAAATTCCAATACCCTTACACAATCCTTTTTACGTTGATGGTTACATTCGTTATTTTAACTCTATTATCTTAAAGGCTGCCGAAAGCTCCATCCCATTATTAAAAGGGAATGTTAAAAATTTTTCGACCCTCCCCTGGCATTTTGCAAATAATAAAAATTAAAAATTATTATAGGAAACTTTATCAGAGATGTCATAATGAAAATATGTATATATTTAAACAACTATACGATAGGTTGAATAAATTAGTTAAAAGACGACTGCAACAAGAAAAAAACGCTCATTCGCTTATCATCATAAATTATAAGTTATATAATTATATTTGTTGTCACGTAAGTTTCAACTGTTTTTTTCGTGCTTATCTCTGATTTCTTGTAGTAATAAGTATTTTCATTGTAACTTACAATTACTTTGTTTGATTTCACACAATATATTTAATATTAAAATTAGTACACTGACACTTCTATCATAAGCTGACACACTAGATATATTATATATATATATATATATATATATATATATATATATATATATATATATCACTTTCATGTTCTTATGTGAGTTTTTAATTTGAATTATTTAATTTCCCATGACAGATTTAATACGTTCACACTTGTATTATAATCTGTCACTGATTTTATGTATTAATTTATACACCTGCATATATAATGATATATAGACTTATCGTTGTTTATGTTCCTATATGAGTTTTATGAAAAGGCTGTATTTTATACGTTACATTTCAAATATTTCCTCATTTATTCTTGTGTTATAAGTCTAATGACTAATTTGAATTTATACCTAATTTAGCTCGCTACTCGTGCGCACGGTGCGCATTTGCGAGCATTATGTATTTATCGTTTACTTTTGTAACTTTATTTTCCTGAAATATATCGATTCATTAATTCATTCACGATGATGATGGTGATGATGCTTATTATTATTTTAAAAGTTTTCCGAAACATAATAATGATAATGATGATGATGACGATGGCGACAACTACGGCAATGATGATAATGACGATGACTAAGACGATACCGACGTTGACAACGACAAATGATGATGATAATAATCTAATAATATAATTGAAAAAGAAAAAGTGTAAAAACAGCAACGATTTTTTTTTTCAATAAAGCGGTGACGCGAATCATACTTTTGGATTCGGTGAAGCTCCATTCCACGAAATTAAAAATTAACTATAAATACGTGTTGGTGAAGAAATAATTCGATTAATTTCACAAAATCAAATGAACCGATAATAATCAAATCAAATTTACTTAATAATAACAAGCCATAATCCATTCACTTTACAAAAAAGTAGATAGAACGGAATGTAACAATTATAGAGATGTATTAGTTTTACTAATGGCATATAAAGTACTTTCAAAAGCTCTACAAAACAGACTGGAAAATCAGATAGAAGAAAGTCTGAGCGAATATCAAGCGGTATTTAGTAAGATCGTGTATTAAACAAATACGGAATATAAGAAAATAGGAACTAAGAATTTTTTTATAACAGTCGTCGATTTCCAAAAAGGCATACGACTCGCTGGAAATACTGTTTAATACTTTCGATGAATTTGGAGTGGATATGACTCACAAACATGGACCTTCACAAAAACAAACATTACAAGGATAATAAGAGCACAAGCAGTGCAGGAAAGAATAATATTAAATATAAGACGGTCCGACTAAAATACTTTGATACGGAAGAAATCGGACTTCATAATGTGGTGGAGTAGACGGGCAAGCTGAAGTGGAACTGGGCAGGGAACAAGAGGGCAAGATAATAGATGGACGAAACGAATGCTGGAATGGTGGCCAATTCATAAAAGAAGAAACATTGGCAGACCGCTAACTCGTTGGTACGACGATATAATTCATGCAGCGGGAAAGAACTGGATCCAGAAAGCTCAGAACCGAAATGAATGGAAAAGATTGATGAGAACCCACGTCCAGCAGTGGACCGATATAGGATAAACAAAAAAAAAACTAATTGCAACGATCAAACAAACTTTACCGGGTTGCAAATAAAAAATACAATTTCGCGGAGAATTACCACGTGTATTCAATATTGAAAAAGATGACAGATTGTCTCCATTACTCTTTAATCGTGTATCGAAAAAAGTTAAAAGATATTAAAAAACATACATATCGATAGAAAGACGGATAGAAGCTGATTGCATAACATTCGCAAACGACTCGGCGATTATATCGGAGAACATCGTTCGTTCGAGTCGTATCCAGGCCATTTCACTATTATATATTCTCGGACCAATACTTTGCTATTTGCAGAGCATGCTGGTCCGTGTCCATAAAATTAGTCATATCACACCAAAGTCCGGCAAGTCTACATTTCAATAAGTGGCCCATCGACTGAATCTCTGCGCAATCACAGCTTGGATTCTCCGTCAATGACCACTTCGACATATTCTCTCTTGTTCGATCACACCCAGCTCGTGTCCTCCATATTACCTATTTTTAATCGAAGCCTGATGCAGGGATTTCTTGTGCATCTTGTGTTTGAATACCCTTATTTCTCCATCTGATAACGCGTTCGCGCTCTATCGATATGTCTTTGGGTATTTCGTTTGTGACCTTAACGAAGCTATTTCTAGACTTTAAACGCGCGTTTGATGTAGCTTGTCCATACATTGGATGACGAGAATCGTGGATTTGTTTGCTTCTTTCCACATCAGCAGCTATTTTCATTCTTATAACAAGTGTCGCCATTTCACTTAGAAGACATAAGTTGTCAACTCGTGTAGATTTAAGACAACCACTTACTAAACGCGCTGTATCGTTAATAACCACATCAACATCTTTTGCATTGAATATGCCCATACAGGGCAAGCATATTCCGCTGTCGAAATGCAAAATGCCATTGCTGATGTTCGATCTATTGCTCTCCCATGATGTTCTAAATAATTTTCTGATAATTCCGTTTTTTGTATTTACTTTCCTTTTAACATTTTCACAATGTACTCGAAGTGTCAAGCGTCTATCCAATGTGACTCGCAAGTATACAGGATTTTCTTGACATTCGAGGACTACTCCTTTCCACATCACATTTAATTTTCTTTTACACTCACTGTTTTCCAAATGGAAAGCACATACTTGTGTCTTAGCCAAATTAGGAACTAAAGCATTTCAAACATAGAATTTATTCAGTATTTCGAGAATGTTTCTATTTCTTTAAATTATTCTGATTGACTAGCAATAGCAAGACCATCCGCATAAACGAAATGCCTTAAAGATATAGATGATTCGATAAAACAAATAAATATCCTTAAAAAGTTAGCAGAAAGAGCAGGTTTAAAATTACATTCGAAATAACGAAATTTATGATTGACGTAAAAAACGTACCTCGATTTTGGTCACCCAATACGGACGTATAAAGAGTTGTCATATTAAAAAAAAAAAATCTAGCGGAATTTATACAAACAAACGAACAAAGAAAGAATAAAACAAATGGAGTTAACATTTCAATTAAAAAAATCATCGTCAATAACATCTAAAATAAGACATATGGCTTGGTGATTAAATCCGAATGTTTTAGCGATGAGTGTAAGTAAAGAAATGCAACTAATCAAAATGAAGAAAAGGGAAATCGTACGCAAATTTCTAGACGGAGATTTGGTCGTGAAATAAAAAGAAATAATAAGGAAATATACGAGCATACTGCGAAGATATTACCGATACCGTTGAAACCAGAAGATTTAGTCATCACTTGAAAAAAAACGGACAATACGAATTTTTCTGTATATTCTCGAAATTCAGGTTTTAACCTACAAACGGAGGAAGTTAATCCTGATGGAACGCCGTTGGAAGATACTGGAAAATAACAGTTTTTTTTTCAGCAAACTATTATTGATTTTTATTATTGTTTTTAATGATGCATATAGTATGTGTAATATAAATGGAACAGGTGGAAAGTAATAAAAATATTCAATTTTTTGCATACTAATACGGCTTAAATAATTTAATTTACACTAAACGAACAGAGTGAAGAGTGAACAAAAAAAAAGCTGCCAACTCTTAAATTATTAGGAAGCCGTTGTTTTTAAGCAATCCTAAACATTGAAGACGAAATTCTCCAGAGAAATTAGAGATCCAGTCAAGTTTGAACCAATCCCATGGTGCCGAGTTGATGTACGAAACGTGGAGATCCTTAGACAAATTCGGAACAACGGTCGGTTGTAATGAAAAGGTGTCATATCTGAGTAGGTTCCTCGTGCACATACGTTGATGAGCAATTTATGCGACGCCTTATTTTACTCGTGGACGTTGTCTAGGCAAACGAAATTTAAACGATAGATAGTAGTGTACAACAACCATGTGAATTTTGGATGATAATTTCCTATTCGTCGGACTTGGCGCTGATTAGGAAAGCTAAATCGGAAATCACAATACATCGCTAATAGGAAAACGAAGGAAGATTCATTTGTCGAGGATGTTAAACTTTTTACTACATAAACAACAGTCGACTATCTTGCTCGTGACAATGTGTTCCGGTCGGATTGATAATATCAATGTAGAGCGAGCAGGCGAGTATCTGGCGCCTAAGAATCGAACCCTCCTCAACTAAAAGAATAAATCCTAACAGAAAATCAGGTCAAGATGGCATGTAAAGTGTATCATATAAATGCTGTACCCATGGAATAGACCACAAATGGTGCATCAGGCAATGGGCGGTCTAGCAATCAATTTACTCGAGTTGCCTCTGTACCCGCATTTGGTGCAACACTTTACAGGAGGGAATTGCGAAAATAAAAAACAAAAATAACGAAGGGTTAAAATCGGACCTTAGACCGTTCGATCTTTAAAACAATGTGTGCGAAATTTGAAAACTCAAAACAAAAAATAACAATAACGAATATTGATATCCTATGAATAAGCGAAGTAAAGTGGCAAGAAAGTACACGTGGAGCGCGATTTTCCGCAGCAGATCTTCCGATGGAAATGCAGGAGCTGGCTTTCTATTAAATGAAAAGACAATAAATAATATTGCATTGGTAGCGGAAGACGAGAAAGATTTACAACAGTCACCCAATTTATCTGAATGTACTCTTAGTGAAACGTGTAAAATGAGGATAAACGCTGATAAAACTAAAGTTATACACAAACGACATGATAAAAAAATGTAGACGTAACTCTAAACGGAAAAAGAATATCGCAAATTAAATAATTTCCATATCTCGACAGTTTGATAACGTCAGGCGGCAGAACGGAAAGAGGTCGGAAAAAGAAAAAAGAACGAATGAAATTTTATGCATTTGAAGTTTAGTGCTATCGAAAGATGCTGGATAAGGTAAAAATAAGGAGGTATTTCGAAGAATAGAACAGCTGGAGATGATGAACACTACTGAAAAGAGAAGAAACAGTATGGTCTATGGTCGGCCATCAAATTAGACACTTCAAATGGTTCAAAAACTAAATAGAAGTAAAAGCAAACGGAAAATTAAGAAAAGAAAGACCAAGATCCAATTCATAGACGCCATAATAGATTAACAATGTAAAGAAAAAACATGCTGCCTAAGTCAGCAATTTATAGGTTAGCTGCAAATGCTCTCTACCAACCTAATGATTGAGGAGAAATGACAACCACGATTTATATACACGTATATGCGTGTGTTTCTGTGTATATTTATATATGCGAATGTAAATAAATAAGGAAACGAGGCCACTTACATGTAACTGCAATAAAAATTTACACCGACGTTTCACCTTGCTCATAATACATCCGAATCTATCGCGGTAATTGTTGACGTAGTAGTTGATGATGATATGATAAATGTGTGTTTCAGACGTATGTACTTACGAACGTGGTGAAATTGACGCTATTTCGAAGAAGCGCTTCCGTAAATATGCATTATAAACGTAATAATACTATACCGAGAGAAAAAGATAGCTTATAAATTATAACTAAATAAAATAATGCCCAACTTCTCCGTAATAACTTTCCAACTCCGCCCTTTAGTAATACACCCCGCCGTAACTATTTAGATTAAAGAAAGAGTAGAAATACTATCTCTTGATACAGTTTTTACTTAACTCGACCAGTTAGATAAAAATTGAACAAATAAAAAAACCCATAGCAATAATCTATTTACACCAGGGTTTCCCCTTTATACATTTCTGATCGTATTTTAACCATCTATCTAAATATACTTTCAGAACTCCGTTTATCGTGTAATGTTCGCTAATAATAACTACGATATAATATAATATTTCATAATAATAATGAATATCCCGTACTTTTTCGAACGTTAATCCAATACATCGAAATTTACAACTTCCTATCGCGCGTCTGTAGTAATAGTAAAGTATAAATAATTTTTCTTTTAAATCAAATCGAACGACTTTCCAAATTTGAATTATATTTTCTTCATCTAATAATAATAATTTTCACGCGATCCGTTTACGTCGAAGAATTTATATTACTAAGCGAAGAACACATACTTATATATCACAAGCTCGAAAGATTACAGTCAAATACTATCGGATTGGAATACAGAGTCATTTTGTATAGAGGACTAATTCAGTCACTTTGTGCATATGGGCTCTCTTGTCTATGTTAATAAAATAATTTCGTACTCGATCAATAAGTACCAGAGAGAAAGTTTCTTCATTTCATGTTTATACCGTACCTGTCGCACTTGCTAATGTTATATCTAACATAATGTCACTAGAACTTTTTGGCCTCCATCATCTCAGAATTTAGAGTTGTTAGAGATGTTACTAGTGTCAAAAATATTACCTTGGAATCCTTTCCTAGCGTTCTTCTTTTTAAAAAATATATTCATTCCTCACTCACTGATTCTTGGCAAGCTAGGTGTGACAGTTGTTCAACTGGAAGGAAAACCTTTTTTTTGTTTTTTCCAAAAGTCTTAGAACGGTGTAAACTTAAAAATATTAATATTAATTTTTATAATGCTCAGGTGCTCTCTGGCCATGGTTCCTATCTCTATAGGTTCCATCTTGCTTCTGGTCCAGTGTGTGCTATTGCACTTCCATCGATGACACCTTTGGCGCTGTTGATGATATTGAGTATTTAATGTTTGATTGTCTCCTATTTGAGGATCTTAAAAATAAATTTAAAATACATAGAGGACAGCCTCTTGTATTCTCTAAACAGAACCATGTCAGTCTCCTGTTGTACATGGAGTTGTCGATGCGAAGGAAGTTTAAAAGTGGCTGGTAGGTTTTTTTTGTTTGTTTCTTTTTTAAATAATTTTTTGCTTTTTTTTACGCTTTATAATATTAATTCAACCGTGAATCCGCAGCTTTTGCATATGTTCATTGCCTCCGTTCACTTTATTACCGATATTAATACTTAATAATATTGCATAAAGCTGCTTTTATAATTATTTTTATGTATATTCTTTCTCATTAGATGTTCTTTTTCATTTGTATACTTAATATATATTTGTTTTTCAATTAGTATCTTTAAGAATATTTTTGATTATGTTTATATGTAATTATCTCCCCATACTATGATGTATATATATATATAGATATAATCTCTTTATTTTTCTTTTTGTGTTTTTTTTTTCATTATCTTAAATTTTAATCCCTTTAACTTGTATGTGTATATTTTTTTTTTTTTTTTTTTTGTATAATATGCACTTTAATATTTATATAGTCATTTACACAAATTCATTTTACACGCACTATTGATGGTCTAATATGTTTCCCATCCCTTATGCCATCCTATTTTTTTTTTTAAGTACACATTGCAAGGAACTTTCACACACTCCTATTTACTTTTTTTGTACTATATTAGTTGTTTTTCTTTTGTTCTAGCTACACAACTCTTACACACATTTATTTATTAAGTAGTTCCTTGCACTTTTATAACAACAAATTATTTAACACATTTGCTCCACCACGTAAGTGCGGTTTGGGAACCATTAAAAAAAAAAAAAAACGAACTAATAAAGAATCAACCTGGAAAGCTAATAAAACTCGAATATTCGATGCTGGTAAAAAAATATATTAGCGTTTTATTTTTAACGCTTAAAAAATTAACCTACTTACTAGAGAATTTAAATGAAGAAATCAATCCATACAAAATGCTAGTGGAGTCATTGTAAATGATCCAACTATGATTACGAAAGTTTGGAAAGAATACTGTGAGATAATATAGTTCTTGAACTGTCGATATTAAACGTAGAAGTACAAAGGTCAATCGATAAAATAAAAATCGGAAAAACTGTAGAAACTGATGGCATCGTAATCGAAATAATAAAACCTATGCACGATGCAAGTAATAATATGATGCACAAATTATGTTGTAAAATATGGGAATCAGGGAAATGGTCAGATAATTAGTGTATGAATTTATTTATACCACTTTACAAGAAAGGATCTGTATTGCATTGCAATAATTACAGACTAATCGCGCTAATGTCTCTCACTCCTGTAAGATCACGCTCGCAATTATTAACAGCAGACTGAAATCGTTTTTATTAAAAGAAATCTCATCAAAGCGAGATTCATACCGGGCAAAGTTACTAGGGAGTAGATCATGAATGGAAGACAATTGATAGAAAAGGCTAGCGAGTTTAATGTACATGTACATAGAATTTATAGACTACGAAAAAGCGTTTGATTCTATCAAGTTATATATGGGAGAAGATGGAAACACCTGTGCTAATACTATCTCATTTTAACTACTCGTGCACATTACTAAATTTGAATTCCAGCAGCATCAAAAAAATCCAGACAGCATATAATAAAACATTACGCATTTGCATTGGAGCACTAGTTAACAACATTAGAGCGGAATGTGCTGAATCAAGTATTATAATACAACAACAATATATTACAAATAAATATGAAATAAAACAATTAGAACCTCTGATCAGAAAACCTTACTAGCAAAGTAGGACTTTACCACCTCTAGTGGTGAGTGCTAGAAAATTATGCAACATAAAGCCTATCCAAAACTATAAATTACCAATATATACAATTAAATACGAAGACTATACACAACCACTTCAACATTATAACACAATAAATGTATTGTCTAAACAAACTGGTATTAATATGCAAATAAAATATTAAAACACATTATGTACTAACTTTCCTAACCATGTACAGATTTATACTGATGGATCTCATTAATAGACAGCGATACCAAGCAGCAATATATCATGAAAATATAGATCTGATACGAACCTTTAGAATAAAATATGCTGGTTCATCCACCAGCAACGAAGTATATACCATATACAAAGCACTTGACTACCTCAAAAATAAAAAACAAAGAAAATTTATATTAATGACAGACACCATAGGTTTGCTATTAATACAAAACAAGATAATATTGTCACTAAAATAAAAACTATACATGGGAAAATACAGAATAACAAATCAGTGATACGGGAATTATTAAAATACAAACACACGCTCCCTCTAAATATAGCATCAATAGTAAGTGATCCAAACAACGAAGATCCGGTCAAAATCATATATAAGTTTATAGTCCAGAATAACATAGAAGTATAATAAGCCAACTATCATAGCAACAAGAAAACCAACGTAGTATAGATGTCCAAAACGACCAGTGGTACAGACCAAAAAAAAATATTGTATATTTGATCAAACAATTATATGATAGCAGCTTGGCGGTTGTATATGTGAATAATGTAAAGTCAAGTAACTTTAAGCTTGGAAAGAGCGTGAGACAAGGGTGTCTGCTGTCACCACTGTTGTTTAATGCGGCAATTGTTGAATGATTGAAACAACGATATATTAGTAGGTGATAAAAGAAATAATAATCTATGATATGGCGGAGATATTGTTATCGTAAGCAGTTCCGAAGAAAATACGGTTAAATTCATGGAAAGACTAGAAAATCAATACAAGGAGTATGGATTGCTAATTAACAAAAATAAAACTAAAATCACGATAATAAGCGTTAAGGTCAAGTAAAGTAGCATATGCGGAATTGACGTTGTGGATAATTTTGTGTATCTGGGATCAACGTTAACCACAGTGGAAGCTGCTTACCGAATATAAAACGCAAATTAACATTAGCGCACAGTGCTACAGTTAGACTAACAAAGATGTGGAAGGATACAACACTGACATTAAATACAAAATTGAATTTGCTAAACTGCCTAGTCTTAATGATCCCCTACTACTGAGTATGTCAGCAGAATAGACGGGTTCGAAAGCTGGGCATATAGAAGGCTATTAAGAATATCGTGGATGAACCGAAAGACTAATGTTTTCCATAAGCTGAAAATACATAAGCGTTTATCAAGCAGAATAAGAAAAACATTTCTTGGCTTCTTGGGACATGTTGCGAGAGATATAAATTCTCTACAACGTCTAATAATCACCGGGAAATTGAACGGTGAAGAAAAAAAGGAATACCGAAAACGCTGATCAGTTAAAATCGTTAATTGGCTTAAACTTGCATGAAGCGTTGCTGGCTGCTCACAATAGCCTAGCATGGAGATCAATAACACATGAGGCTGTTTCTTGACATCAGAGATAAAGAAAGAAGAAAAGAATTTTCGCTATTTACCTTACATAGGAAATCCGCATTCGAATTAAAATCAAGTCAATACAAAAACACGTCAAATATCTCATCAGTCGGAGATGTCTAGACCTATCGTGCAAGTGTTTACTATTCACACAAATAATAAAGCCAATCTGGACGTACGGCATCCATTAATTATAGGGATGCGCTAAGAGTGCAAAGCGCAATAAGATCCAGGTCAGACAAAATGTCATCTTGAGTGACAACCGATTTTCACGTAATGATAGCATTCACCGTGATCTTCGAATGCTGTTTGTCGACGATGTCATTAAAGAGTTCGTCAAAAGCACGAGAAGCGACTTTTTCAACATGCCAGTGTGAAAGCGGTTAAAGTTTAGACGCTTCAAGAGCATTAAACCGCATTAGTATTATAAATGATAATTATATTTTAGGAGCTTATTGAGTTAATTACTTCACACTCTTTTGTACCATCCAGCGAGATACGTACATATTAAGTTTTAGACGTCCGGTATACTAAAACGATCTAGTCGAAGAAACAACGCGGTAAAGTATAAAAAGTTTTCAACTGAAGCTTTAAACCTTTTTTTTTTTAAGAAGAAAAAACAAATTTATCGATTTTTTAGAAAAATTCTTTTGTTTTTCAACTTTTTTTTCGTTTTGAAACTTCAAAATTTTAGTAATTTAGAGTTCAATCGTCGCTCGAGAAAAAAGCGTTCTGTGCTCCAACCGCACTCTCAGAACATATATCGACGCTGACGTTTTGCTTTTATCACACAAACACACACGTCTCGGCATTTATAGAAAATGACAAGAATATTCATTAAAGCGCGACATTATGTTAATGTATAATCGTATATGAAGGAATCCATTTATAGTTACCGTTTTGTTAGTGATTCAATTCTTCTTCTCATTTATGACATACCCTTCAAGGGCGTAGGTGATCACAATTGCAATTACATCAATCTTTCTCTTCACACTGCACGAGCTCTTGTAACTGAGGTGACATTGCCGGTCCCTTTTTTTATATTCCCAATCCAGCCTGTTTGGCGCCTTCCGACGCTCCTTTTTCCCTCAATTTTCCACGAATTATAAGTTTTAAAATGTCTTCTAACAATGTGTCCAACTATTTTACTCTCTCTGTTATCCGTATTTTTTTCAATTCTTGTTAACAATCTATGTGCAGGTTAATTTCATTCGTTTCCATATCGTCACTTTTCCGTCATTAATTATTAAAAATTAATGATTTTTAATAATTACTGACATTCTCCGTGAAATATTTCCTTTCACTTCTATTATATATAATATTGATTATTAACCTAACGTAATAGCTATCTGTTTAAATATCAGCTAATAGCAAACCTCATTAATATTTTATAAGCGACCCTATCTGTTAGACTTCTGCTGGGTATTGGAATATAGGATGTGTTATTTCGTGCAATATTAATCTAGTCATTGCCGCGTAAAAGGACGTATAATTTTAAGGTGTAAATTCATTTTCGAGAAATTATACTAATGATAATACTAATACTATTTTTTATATAATGTGGAATGTAGTGATTTTTTATAAAAAATCAATTGAAAATTAGTTAAATCACTATAATATAAGTATTTTTCAATGTATAATATAAGTATTTTTCAATGTTTTAATTATTATCTGGCTATTGTTTTGTAAATTTTATATATTGATAGTTGATTGTGTTGTTCACCACGGTCATTATCAGATTTTTAATATTTATTTTCATTTTATTTGTAAAATTGTGTTTTTTTAAAAAATTTTGTGGTTGTATATTTTTATATTTTATATTTTACATTTGGACAACATACATCGCAATAGTAAATGAAAAATTTAAAATTCCAACAGTATACAACTTTTACAGAATCAAGAAAATAATATTGAAGAAAAAAATTAATATAAAAAAAACTAAATTAATAAACAAATATATTGATATTAAATTTCAACAAATCAAAAAAATAGACCGACAGAAGCAGACATCGTTTTTGGATCATATTTTCACGATTACCATCACATATTTTTAAGTAATTATATTTAATTTATATTTTTAAAATTATGATTTTTTAAATTTTTCACTTGATAATGGCGTAAATGCCGAAAAGCTTTGTGTTTTCCTTAAGAAAATAAATATTAGTGATTTAACTAATTTTCAATTGATTTTTTAATACTAATACTAGTCAATTAAGAACAACCGTGACTGGATGACACATTAGTTTTCTCTGTTTTGCAATACACATTCGATACAAAGGCAAAGTAGATCGTCGGACGTCGGATTCGGTTAAATTGGAGGCCCACAGTCAGATAATTTTTAATTTTTTTTATTTTTATTATTCGTACGCAATGTACTTAGTTAATTTTTTTATTTTTTTATGTTATTTATTTATATGTATATCACTATCCGATCTATATTTTTACATGTCAATTTATACAATTTCACTTCATAATTGTGGCAATAAGGTAATAATAATAATAGTGATAATTAAACAATCTGTAATATTTGCTTCCGTTATACGTTATTTTGTAGCAGATGGGCGAGGCGAATATTTAAATACTATGTAAAACTAATTAAAGCGTTATTAATTTGGTCTCTGAACGACGCCGAGATGTTCTATTCTAAAGAATAAATTCAATAATATAATATAGATTGACGAGACCACGATTTTTAAGAATAAATAAATAATTCATTAAATATGATAAATCACAATCGGTGATAATTATTAATTAATCTATAAAAATATATCATAAATTGGCTACTACCACCGCGAATAATAAAACACTAAATAATTTCAATTAGCTACCACAATAAAATACGCCAAAATTCAAAATTTTGCGACTGACGACGGAATATATATATATATATATATATATAATTAAATAATAAAATAAACCAACACAATAATCAATTAAATACCATGCGATAACTTGTCTCTTAAAAAATACTCAATAAACGGACGTAAACCAAGGCAGGATTTAGTTAAGTAAAATAACTAAATTCGTTAAATAATTCGCAACAACTCGACGACTTCACGACAAAATAACGTCAAATAAATTTCAATTTAATTTTAATTAGTTACAGAAATAAATTCTAAATATATGTATAAAAGTGGAATTAATTATTGTAATATCTAAATATATCGTGAAGGTACCGAGTTGGAATACGAAGCACGACTCAAAAATTATCATCAGAAAATAAAAATATAAATAATCTTAATATTATCTCATTTAAAGGCAATGGCAAATCACCGCGAACATCATATACGCACTAGTAACAATATAGTGCACTACAAGAACATGGGAGGCTGCATTATGTCGTAACAACAAAGCGATTACAATTAGTTCTCCCGCGTGTGCGTGTGTGTTTGTGTGTGTCTGTTGTGTGTATGTGTGTTTCTATCTACGCTAATGATTGCTCTGTACGCTACTTACACTTTACAACAAAATATGTATAAGTCGCATAAACTGCCCACCAACCCAGCGGTTGAGGATAAATCTAGTCTTAAGAAAAACATCGTGTCGCTCTTTCGTTAAACGAGGACATAATACATATTTCGAATTAACCATCGAGAGAAGTAAAAGACGTTTATAATTGTCAACCGAACTTTCGAATTTAAGCCGTGATTTTCGAATTCTGCTAAAATTCTGACAAATACCGTTAATAACTGTCTTCGAATAGAGTTACAGTAGTGGCAGATGTACCAAAAACTGCGGCATGCAACAACTGTGTGGTAAAATGACAAAGATGGACGAGATCTGTAATCCGATGAAACATATTTCCGTTTTAAGTTAGAAAGTTTACATTTACCGAAGCGTGTCCGGTTGAGTAAATACGGGACAATCCGGTCAGAGGATAAGGCAATTTTGTAACAACTGTCCCAACCAACGTCATCAGATGATGATACTGTGATACCGGTCAAATAACCGTGACCACAGTTACAAAAAGTTAACTATATATATATATATATAATAAAGGAGAAAATATTCGGTAGTTTCTTAGGAAAGTTCAAATCGGCTGAAATAACGACGGTCGACTAACAACATTCTCCTTGAAAACTTCATCGTATCGAATTACCGGTCGTGGTTAAAGAATCTTTGTTCAAAATCAAGAATTCCCCGAATTTTCATGAAAACTTCAAACGAAATTTTTTTGAAATCGCGAAAAGTGACTAATTCGTTCACTGGTAAAGATTTTCATCACTATCATTATCATCGTCGTATTGTTCATTGTCAAACGTCCTGACTAACCATACGAAATGGGCTAGCATTCAAGACACTAATTATACACAACGCAAGCTTTTTGCGTAATAATTAAGAATTACGTAATTATGGGAAACTTTATAAACTTTTTATGTTACGAGTTGATTTCGAACCCTCGACCGTAAATTTGACTGTCGAGCACTTTTTGCTCTTTGGCTACAGCTAAAATGGCTGTATCATTTGCAAATGTAACAGTTATAACATCGCCACTAACTGAAAAATCATTCATGAACAACAGATAAAACACCGGACCCAAAACACTCCCTTGAGGCACGCCAACGAACACATTATAGATTGCCTTTGCATGTACGATCCTCAAAGTACGATTGAAGAAGAAGGAAGTACTGATGAGGAAGATTTTTTCACGTTTATATAATAGCCCATGAACCTAATATTATCAAAGGGCCCCACGAAAATAAACTAACGAAAAATTTATTTAACATAATTTTCTAATTAATATTTTAATCATGTGTAATTTAAAAAACCATCATATTCAATTGCTTTTGTTTAGTTATCTGTATAAGTATTTGTTGATATAAATGTATTACCTATTCGATGTATATTAATTTTATCGAAATAAATGAAAATAATTTCCTATATTTCTCAAGAGTACTAATTGTTTCGTTAGATTTTTTAAAAGTATTTTTATTTGTATATTTTTGTTGACGTAATAATTTTTTAACTCCTAATTTTTTCTTTCTTATAAGGGGTCCCTAACGCTGTTTTAGCCAATGGGCCACGAATCATTTAATACGGCACTAATCACACATCCTCTATCACTTTCAATCATACATTATAAAATTCACACAAAAAATTATAAATTTTACATACAGGTTTATAGTACAATACCGCTGAATTGTAGATAATTTTAGCGTATAACTAATTGAGACATTTCACATCAACCAAAAAATAAACAATTTTTTTAACATTCAAATTTTATGTACCATATAGTGCACATCATGACTGAGAAGGGATAAGATGACAATTAAAAATTTCGAGAATTATAAATAATAGGTTTCGAAAAAATTCCACGAGTATCATTTAGAAAGTTTCACTAAGTTAAAAAAACTTTAAACATTATTCAAAAATTGCGATCTAATAAATTATATATAGTATTCGAGAACATTTAGTACACAACTGAGAGATGCCTGTTATATAATAATTGTAATTTGTTAAAATTGATATTTGAAACGAAAATCCAAGCTAGATAACAGTATGCGATTACGGGGCGAATAAGTGTTTTATACAGAATTATTTTATTAATAACGATTAAGAAATAATTTTCTGTTAAAATATGCTTTTTTTGGATTTCACGGTAACGCGATTAACGTGATCGGAAAAATTTAGTTTATTATTCAAGATTATTCCAAGGTAACGAACATGTTTTGACCAGCCAATACCAACACGCGGGCTGGATGATGTGACAACAAAGCGATTACAAACAGTTCTCCTGCATGTGTGTATCTACGTTAACAACATACTACGATTGTCTTGTATGTTACTTACATTTGTACAACAAATTATGTATAGGTAACTAGTCGCCTACCTCCGATACGGAGACGACACTTAATGATGATGATGATTATATAACAGGTACAGAGAACAGCTGAGTCGTCAGCGTAAAAGTAATCTGAACATCGGATAAATTAGGAAGATCAAACAAAGTAAACAGAAAGGGACAAAAAATAGTAACCTAGGAGCTGAGCACGTTTTCAGTAGATCTGGACTCATTGAAAAAATATATATAAACGTACATAATATCCAGTAATTTCCAAACAACTCAACCACCAGCGTAAAGGTTTCAAATAATATCAAAGGCCGACTCGATACATAAAAAAGAAACACTGTAAAAATATAAATCGTTCGAATAGACTAGATCCCTACTCAAGTTTTCATTATGATATAACACTTGATTATCAATTGCATCTGCTCCGTATAATACTATATGCGCAAGCACATGAGTTGCCGAACGTTATCTCATTTTATAAATGCACAATGGGATAGTCACAATGTTCGACAATGAACAATAGGACCATGATGACCATGAATATTAATTTTTATCGTAATTGAAAATACTTTTCGGCTTGTACAGCGAATAATTTTACCGCGGTTAATGATGAAATTAAAAAAAAAATGCGAATGCATTGTAGGGTACCGAAATACTAGATTTTATTTGTTACCATTACCCTTAAATCATTATATTCACTATTTGGCACATGAAATTTTAATGCTGACAGCACTTTTTATTTTCTAGTTGAGGTGAAATGTTTTAATCTTAAAAAAAAAATTAAATAGCCCCTTGTAGCACAGGAATGAACTGAAACTAAAAATGTATTAAACCGGACGTGTACATTACGCACAATGAAAAGACGCTTATTAAATTAACGCACGATTTCGTAGAAATTTCACAAAAAAAAAAAAACCACTGTCCGCTACGCTTAACTTTATGTGGCGATGACTCATATGTTTTTGGTTACAAAATTTACGTCACACATACATCCGCTGTGTAGCGAAGATTTGAACAAAAACAGATAAACGTGCGCGCATGCGCCATTGAAAAAATATGAACAGGCACCAAATTTTTACGCGTAGTATATATATATATATATATATAAATTACGTGTTAACTCCCAATATATATATGATGCCAATAAAAATTTCACTTCAAAACATTTATATAAATACTTTGAAAATTACCTACAGTTCACCTAACAAACAGCACTGTATAATATACACCTGTATAAAATTAATAATTGGGTGTGAAAATTTCATAATGTATAATCGAAAGGGTTAGAACTGTAACATACGTAAATTTAATGAATAATCTTAGTAACTGTCATAAAAGCGGCTGATGTTGCAAATTCAAGTCATTACAAAATGTCCTCCAATGTCCTGACACTTATAAAATTATATTAAACATATATATCAAAAACTTAAAAATGCTTCTACAAAGGCGCTATTAAACCATTTAACATGCTTGGTAAGGGTAAAGATAAATAAAGATTGAAATTTGAACTTCAATTCTAAAATCCGTAATCCTATGATTAAAGATGAAAGTTTATGGAAGGAAATATACTTCTAAACTAGCCGAAACAAGCCTAACCAACCAACAAACGAGATTTTTTCATCCAAATAAGTTTTACATTAATTAAATCAATTTAAAGTCAACACAATAAAAATGTGATTTTTAATCGAATGAATTATATAATATAAAATAACTTACATGAACATTATTATAATATTCCTCGCTGGATGTGTCTTCAGCACATGTTTCGTTACATTTCGGACATTTATAATTCTCATCCCCATTAGGAACAAATTCGCATTCCCGTAACTTATTTAATAACATTAGTTTATCCACACAAACGCGATAAGTACACATAAATAACGCACATAGTTAAATATAAGTAAAATAAGCGATAATTTTACACAAAAAAATATAATAAATAAATTTACAAACTATAAAAACAATAACCGATAAAAACCAAAACGAATAATTAAGAAATAACATTACTTTATCAACACATAAACGCGATAAATATACATCAATAACGCACATAGTTAAATATAAGTAAAATAAGCGATAACTTTACACGAAAAATCTAATAAATAAATTTACAAACTATAAAAAGAACTTCGCAAACGATAAAAACTAAAACGAATAATGAAGAACGCAACAGGTGGTGAAACACAAAGCGGGAAACTCGGATATCAAACAACCATCCATGGAGGAACATAATAAATACTTAACGATCATTTATGAATAATTTTAAAACTAAAATAATAAAATTAAAAAAGTTTTATTAACAGAGTAATTTTTAAAAATAATTCTTTTGTTCTTATTCAATAAAATAATTTTTAAACGATTTTTAAAATAATTTTTAAAATGAAATATTATATAAACGGCACGATCGATATAACCGAGACAGTCGGAAATTGACCGCCACACGCTACTCAAAAAATAATAAATTTGTCATTTTTTACATGCGTCTCAGATCTCAATGCGTTTTTTTAAGAGTACATACGCGTACGGTCACGCATCATACTCAGCGTGGTTACACTGTTTCGCACTAAACAACCAGGCCCGTGTTAAAACAACTGGTGCTGTAATATACTGCGATAATATTGTTTTTAGAATGGATCCTAAAAGGTTAATGTTTCATTTAGTCTAAAATAGTGCTTTAAAATAAATGATGTTTGACAAAAAAAAAAAAACAATTTGGTTGAATGTTCAAAAACCAGATATGAAAACAGAGAATATGCTAAACTTTTCAACGAATTATAGAATTAACCCATCAAATTGTTTGAATATTCTCGATTATTGCCATCCACTTTTGAATATATAATTATAATTCATGAAATTGGAAAAATAGTCTAGTTTTAGAAAATGTATCGAACCTAGACAAAAACTAATGGTAGTAACACTCAGGTAAAATTGATAATCATGTATTTCATATTTGTATAAATTGCAGATATTTTATGTTTACTTAAAATTATTAAAAACTATGCTACATTCTTATCTTGTGATATCTGTTCCAAATGGTAATAAACTCATTAAAAGTGATAATCGCTGCTTTCAATGTGTGCTAATTTGTTGTCAAATGTTCAGAAGCTACTCATGTATATTAATTTTGCATTTATTTTTTATTTTGGTACATTGCTCATTTATTATTTTAATGTTGACTAGAATATCAACATCCATTACTTCATCTCTGTGTATAATTGTTTCAAAAATTTTCTGTTCTGTCTCTTTTATCCATTATATTGTTGGTGGAAGCACAATTAATTAAGTGTGTCTTAAAAACAACACTTTCAAAATATGCACATGTTAATTTTTCTGCATAGTCCTGAATTCCCCGAACAACTAGTTTGTAACATAATTATTTTCTAAAATCCCGTAAGGTCCATTTTAGCAAATTAACCTAAAAATCATGATTATATTTACTGTCAACATATATATAAATTTATAAATATGTAACACAAAAAAAAACATGTTTTCGCAAAATTCATATTTTCTAGGACAACTTCATTTCATCCTTACTATTGTAATTTTTTTTTTTTTTTTTTTTAGATATCAACAGGGATGTCTTTCTGAAGTCTAGCATTTTCATTTAGAATACAACAATAAGAAATATTGTTTATGAAGTTTGTAATACAATATAGAGTGAATTGAATGCACGACGTATGCTTTTCCCACATTTGAAATATACAAAAATGTCACTCAGGACTTTTTTTTTACTGGATTATCCAAACTGCATAGGATGTATAGATAGAAAACGTACGAACTCATCTAGATTCTGAATCAATGTATTGGAACTATAAGCAATATTATTATACTATTCTGCAAGCGGTTGCGGATACACATTGCAAATTTATTTACATAGAAGTCGGATCATACGACAAGCATGAAGGAATATTTACTGGTAGCAGTTTCTGTGGACCAGATGAAACATTCCAAATACAGATATAACAACCTCATGTGTATTTTTAGGAGATTAAGCTTATCCCTTGAAGACATATTTAATAAGACCATATTATGGTCGAAATCTCACTGAACAGCATAAAATATTCAACATTGATTGTCTCGGCCAAGAAGGGTAGTGGAACGTACTTTTGGAATATTAAGCTCAAAGTGGAGAATTCTCAAAAAAAAAAAATAGCATGTCCTCCAGAAAAAGCAGAAATAATTATTAAGTGCGTATATCTTCATAACATCATTATTGATAAGAAAAAACAGCATTGAAAGCAAGGTCTACAGCAACATTTAGGTACAGAAAGCCTCTGAAATATCACTGAAAGCAAATAACCGTTCTTCGAAAGCAGCTTACAGAGTACAGGATAATTTAAAATATTATTTTAATTCTCACATTGGAGCTATTTCATTTCAAATACTTGATTAAAATATTCATTTTTTAAAATAAATCAATAGTATCATTAATGAAGATAAATTATTCACATGCTTGTATTTCCTTCTTCTTTTGAAACTGCTTCTCATAATTTTTTTTAAAACCATTCTATTATGATAATCTTTACATTTCTGATCCTATAAAGATCTGTTCAATTCTGCACACAACATCAGTTTTTCCACATTCATTTTGAATTTTGAAAACACCTTGGTAAATTTTTACTAATCCGTATTTTATTAACTACAATACTATTTGATAATTGATATTGCAAAGTCGTACGACGATAGCATGAAAAACAAACGATGCGTACACGTCAGTTGAAATTGCTTGCAATGGAACCACCGTTACATAAAATTTTTCATTTTTCATATGTGCGCAAGAGTAAAAAAATGCACGGAAACGCATTTAATGTAATCAATAGATATAAAAATACAGAAAAAAATATAAAAAGAATTATTCAGATTCAATAAATTACGTACTTATAAAATAATAAAAATATTTAACAAAGATAACATAGATTTAGCAACAAGACATAATGACACATTATTGAAATCAATTAGTAATAACAAAAATGAAAATAGAAATATATTACAAAAGTTTAGAACTATTTAATGTAAAAATGAATACTTAAGAGAAACAGGCAGACAGTTGACAATAAAATGTAAAGAACATTTAAATCACATGAATAGTGATGAAAAATCATTATTTGGAAAACTGTAAAGAATTAAGACGCAAAATCGATATTAATTGAAATTATAAAATCTAACATACAAAAAAACAATGTGATATAAGAAAACTACTAGAAAAGTTGAAATAACAAAACAAATAAATAAAATATTAAATTCAGCGAGAAAATTTGATGAATTAATTTTAAGAAGTATATTACAAACTTAATCAATTTTTATATTAGACAAAAGTTTCTACTTTTCTGGCTATTTAATGGAGTTTTCCATAATTTTACACAAGACCGATGTCAAAGAAATTGGACTGTCTACTAAGAACGGATTTTTGCATTGCTTTAGCAATGGTATAACTTCAACAGTGGGCCATGAGGATGGGAAGGAACCTGTTATCTACATATCGTTAAATAGTTTTAAAAGTGTAACTTGTTCAGGAAATTTTTTTAGCATTATAATGTAAAAGACAGCTGTTGAGCGTGTTTTAAATGAGCTCATTGTAGACAAACACAACATATTATAACACAGTATTTAAATTTACCTCGAACTGCAATAATTTGTAGATAAACTTCTTGATGGTATATACCACTTTTAACTGCTACATGAGCACCCCCATGAGAAATTATACCGCTTTGATTATTGTTAAACAGAATAATCGGGAAATTTAAAATTGTGTTGGTTCTTAAGATCAGTTTCCTGTAAACATAATAATTGAAGCACTATGATGACAGATATAAAAAGTCTTCATAATGACGAAAAAGACCATTACAGTTCCAATTAAGAACTGAAGTTGACTGTTCGTCCATTGACATGAACCAAATTTACGTGAAGTTGGTTTGGTTGGGCTCACTTTTTAAACTATTTTAGAGACTCGAATTTTAGTACTTCCGTGTGTTATAAGTTTGTGACCACAAACACTTTACTTAAATGATCAGATCACGGATTACCGTTTTCAGATTCAAAAACAAAATTCACTTTTACAGATATCATATTTGTAATCATCAATTTAATATTAGAATGAATAATGCAATAATAACATGTAGAAGTCTTCAAGTGTCCTACAGAATTACTTCCAGCAAATTCAAGGAACAAGCAACAGTCAGATTTTCCGATTTACCTCAACAAACTTGTGTCAGTCCTACTTATCGTATTCATCGCATAAGACGGGATGAAATGTTGTTCCGTGTCCTTACAGATCACACTCGTTAGACTCATTCTTATATCCTATCCAAAACCGATCCTCCTACTTGCTCAACTTGTAGTAAATCACTGTAATTCATATCTTACTTCACTGTTCTCTATATAACTCCATTCGCTCTTCGTTACACTTTCCTAACAGACTTAATAAAATACTTTTATCTAAAAAGGAAATTCTCTTATAACTTTCCTCGTTCGCACTAAATTATCTTCACATTTATAGAATTCGTGCTTTTAGCATTTGTAGCGGTACATGACAGGGGGAAAAAAAGAAAAATATATATTTTTTTAACGTATATATTTTATATTGCTGATATTGTGTTGTTTACCACATTCACTATCAGATATTATTTTATAAATAACTGTTTTTCATTTTGCTATTTTTTGTAATATTGTGCATCTAAATTAAGTATTTTATTTTTATTTTCGTTTTTTCCTTTTGTATTTTTCATAAATTGTATATATTTTTATATTTTATTTTTTTATATCAACTTGATAATAGCTTAATATCCGAAATAGGTTTGTGGGCTTTTTATATATAAAAATTTAGTGATTTTAACTAGTTTTGTTGTTAATAAATGAATTATGTTTGTCAAAGAACCGTCAATTTATCTACACAACAACTCTAAAAAATACGCATATTGTAACCGATCGAAATTAATTCATTATAACATAAATCAGCTTATCGTAGACGTGTTTATGAAGAATATAATTATAGATGTAATACAATTTTCAGTATAAAATAACGTATAAACAGATATAAAATAAGAAATATAAATTCATTTTTAAATATATATATATATATAAAAATATGCGTCAAATATAATAAATGCGGTCTTTAATGCATTTTTCCGTACTAAATGCTATTCGAATTTAACGAAAGTTCGATACCATTTTCGATAAAATTAGTATTTGTGGATTTAAAATTAAATTATTCATCTTAAAAGCTTAAGTTTACAAGTATTCATATTTTAATATATAATAATCCATATTAGAAAGCGATAGACTATTGGAATTTTTAAATTTATAAATTTAATTTTACTAAAATTGTTTAATTTTTAGCAAACTCTCTATCATTTTTAATTATTTTATCGATCTAATATACGCGTTTTAAGTTTGTCATGCTTTATGTATTTATAAATTTTTGTCCAATATGGGTACTGTGATATAAACTTTTTCTGTTACACACTTATGTCTCTTCGGAATAATTATAAGCGCGCAATTATTCGTATGTATAATTGTACATAAAAAACTGAATTCTATTTAATCGGTTGTGTGTTGGTGTGTAAGCACGTCTCAGCTCATGTATTTTTTCTTTTTTTTTTCCTTTAACATTTATAATAAGCAGCAATATTGTTAATAAGCGTTACATTAATAAAAAATAATAAGTTATTTTAATTCGTCGTAACGGAAGTAATAATTCTTTTTTATTCATATTATTTAACCGGCGTTCGTGCAATTTGCTCATAGCCGTGATTTATACGATATATACAAGTAGAACTTCTTTTATCTGTCACCCTCGGGACCGGGCCTGTGACGAATAACTGAATAGGCAGATAACAGAAATTCCATTATAAACAAATTTCACATATAGAACTATACCAGATTGTAAATCATTTAGGAAAGAAATTTTTAAAGGTCTATATTTAATTGGACGACATTTAGACTACTGTATTTTTATTTAGAGTATAACATAGTGCAATATAGTACAATTACCTAGAAAAAACTATACCGTCACAATTGTTTACGTTAAGTTTGCCTCCTCTTATCTTTCAGACCAATCCATGTACTTTGCTAACATTGTTCCAACTTCTGAATGGCTACGATTCTTCATCATTGACGTTAATTTCATCATTATCGGACTGCTGAACATTAGATACAATGTCTTCATCGATCTTAATTTTCCCAATATGTTAAGCCAACTGACTCGTAAAGGATGACGAACACAGTTCGACAAACGAACTTTTCTGGTGACGCGACCTCGAGGTTATTAACGCAGCTGCTGCTAGAGTGACGGTTAAAAGTAGTTTTACTGTATTTTGTTTGTAATTTTTGTACGGCATTGGCGAAATAAATTTGATTTCATTAGCGAATAAACATCATATTTAAAGCAAAAAATGTACTTTTATGGATAATTGAACAATGTATATATATTGGAAGACCCAGAATGATGATTATAGACACTGTATTAAAATACACTGGAATGCAAAATTATGTGGACTTGAAGAGGACGGCAAGTGATCGTGTTGGAGTGAATCAGCCAGATGGCTGTTACATAATCATCATCATCATATATATATATATATAAGCTATCCAATGTTTAAAGATAATTGAAAACCAGGATGATCTACACAAACCAGAGTACGCGGTATTCGTGGATCTCAAAAAGGCATTCGATAGAGTGAACGGAATAAAAATATGTGATATAATAGAAAGAAAAAAATATATAATTCGATTACAGAGATAGTCGAGTAATCGTATAAGTTATATAAAAAACGAACTGCAATTATTAAAGTAAACGCAATGCAGAAACAGTATTAAAGAGACGCAACCGGTCTTCGTATATATTTTATAAGACGTTAAAGATAAATGAAAAAGAAATAAATATGATCTCGACGACAACAGAAATAAATAGTAAATTATATTTTAAATATAACGATTAACCTTACGAACATGAACAAAATGAAAAACAGAAAAACCAGATCGGACGTAGATTTTCACGTATTTAGGCAGGAGAATTCACTTTGACGTAACATATTCAACCGGAGTAAAGCAAACGCAAAGACAGTATTAAACGAGGAAAAAATATTAATGTAAAAAAAATTGGTTTAACCGTACCGAAAAATTGTTATAAAAACATTAATGTGGTCGGTTTGTTTCTATATTACTAAGAAAAGTAGACATGGCAAAACTGGTTTTAGAGAAGAATGCTTATAGTAAAGTGAACAGAAAAGGTCGCAAACAAAAAAAAAAACAGTTTACCATTGATAATTAAAGGGAACAATTATGGAAACTATTGGACAAAACGAGATATTTTAACAGGAAAAATAAAATCAAAAGGCAACGATATAAAAGAAAGACCGTAGAGAAGATTTATAAAGTTACGGAAGATATCGAAACAATGAACTATCGAGAAGTAAAACAAATAATCAGCAAGTACTAATAAATATATACGGAACATAACGAAACAATGAACTATCAAGAAGTAAAACAAATAATCAGGAAGTACAACGAATTTAACGGAACTGACCGGCTTTTTGTTTTATTTTTATTTTTTTGTGCCTAGTTTTCGTCATCTGGCCATTCTACATTAATCGGTTACTTGAATCAGTTTATATTTTATGTACCGATATAAGATGTAAGCCGGTTCTTGATCTGGTTTGTGCGCAATCTGTAATAAGATATTATTGGCTATATATTTCACATTTCCAAAAATAATACGTTCAATCGAGCCAATTTCCAATGCCCAATTTATGTTTCCGTACTTTATACGTATTCGTTCTTTATAAACCACGTCTTCTGTATAGTTTTTCGAATTTCAAAATATTTCCACCAGTCTTTTCATATTGTGTTCGCGCATCATAATTTATTATCTGCTTTATATTATATATTGTATCCGTATAGTATTTTAACTTTTTCTGTTCTATTACTTCGATTTATTTTCCCAGCTGCTCTATCCGCTATTTCATTTCCCGTGATACCAATATGTGTCCAGGTATCCATTTGAAATATATTATTTATTTAAGTTTACCAATAATATTTAACGCATTGAGTATTACATTATCGACAATGCATTCTTTTTTAATTATTGTATCGCTGATATAGAATCTGTCAATATTATTAAACAACCAATCGATAGATTGATACGTAATTATAATAATACGTATAAAACAATAAATAATAATACGCACGCGTGTAAATGCTCATAGTTGATTAGGAGTTAACTATTCCTCAGATAAAACTGTTTGGCGATATATCTTTTTCTCAATTCTCGTATAAATTCGTTCTTTAATATCTTCAAGCAACTGAAAAATTAAACAGTTGAAAAAATATTAAAATTAAGGTACGTACACACGAAATTGAAATTTTTTATCGAAATAATTATCAGAAAATCTGTATAGCGAAGAGCGCCGTGTAAAAATTTTGCCAACACTAAGCCTTTTAGCATTATAGAAATAAATTGTACGATTTCGAAAGCCACGCGTTCGATGCACGATATTAATAATTAAGGCTTTCTATTTGGCCTTATATTTTCCACGTAACTAATTCTCTCCATCTATGGTTTTTTCATATACTGTATGAACTAACGATTGTGCTCTGCTCGCATTAAACTTAAAAATTCATTATTATTATTATTATTATTTTAGTGAGATCAGTCTGTATAACGCGCAACTTTCTGCTTTAAACTTTTAAATTCTTTATTCCATATTATTATTATTTAAAAATTGAACAACTTTACCTACCGTCTGTAATTCGCGGAATTCCTAAATTTTCCTATATCGAAACTAGGCGAATGAGGCATATGAACAACGAACACGTTAGGCGCCACGTAAAATGAGTATCCTTGAGCGAACAGTTCCGTAATATGAGACACTTTATTCCAACCGAACCCGGAAAACCTGGTATCGTACAACGTCACGTCTTTACTAGTGACGACATAAGGTTCGTAATCCGGTTTCCACGATACCTGAAAAACGAGCAAAAAAAATATTTTTTAATTAATTAATTAAATTAACGTTGAAATTTCATATTTCTATTCTGAAAAATGTCCAATATCGATTTTAACTTACTTTATACGGTACGGTAGAGTGTCTCCACTTTTCGTAATTAGTCGGAGCGTGTCCTTTAGGCCAGACGTGATAACGAAATGTAAATAAAGAACCTATGTCTAACATGTTCAATAATTCGTCTTTAGTTCTGGGAAATGTCGTGCGATACCTTTGCGTCTCAAAAGCCGGTATTACCAACACCTGAAACCATTATATATTACACTAAACACAATTACATATATATATATATATGTATATCCGGTTTTCGACATCATGAAATTTAGTTGTTAAAATTATTAGCTTCAACATATCATCGAGCTGTTACAATATTACATGTTTAACGAAATAAGTTTACCGGAACAAATCGAATTTCGAATAGTCAAACGATAAATGAAACAGTTAAAGGACAAAAAATTAAAGTTGAAAGAGTGCGATTACACACCGGAAATTATGAAAGTAACGTTTCATATTTGTTCCATCTATTTTTACTCTTACAAATTCATCATTTCGATTCAATAATGTCTATTCGCTGTTACCGGTAGGTTTTCCACTACTAGCGAAAAAAGTAACCATTTTTCAATATCAAAATCAACAGTATTTTTCCCCCGAGAAAAAACATATCGAACTAATAAAAATCGAACGTGTATTATTACATTAAATAAAAATATTTATAAATTTATAATTATATATTTAATAAAATTTTCACCTAACCCTTTTCGTCGTATTTAATTTCAGCTCCAATATAAACGTTTTAATATATTGTTGCAAGTTCAACATCGGTATTAAATCTATAT
Organism: Coronaproctus castanopsis; assembly: GCA_032883995.1. NCBI lineage: Eukaryota > Metazoa > Arthropoda > Insecta > Hemiptera > Monophlebidae > Coronaproctus > Coronaproctus castanopsis. The sequence continues at coordinate 12,827,354 of CM065052.1, read as the reverse complement.
CCGATAAAAATACGTAAGGCGTATTAACGTTCCGTAGAGCGACATTCCTCAACATATTAATCGGATACACTGACTGAAAAATAATATGGCAAAAAAAAATAGTTTAATAACAAGTGTTTCTCATCATCATTATATATATATATATATATATATATATATATATATATATATATATATATATATATATATTACGACGATCGTCGTATGTTCACGTTATAATAAATCTAAATTTATTATATTGAAGGTGGAAAACTAATATTTAATTTAATTAATATAATAAAACAGAATATATATATATATAATTATTTATTTAATTACAGTAAAATATATTAAAATTATTATAATATAACCAAACCGGATTTGTAGTAGATAAACTATTATTATACAATAGTTAAAATTAATTTTAGTTAGTCAATGGAAAAAAAAACAGTAAATTAGTTTGACCGAATAATTTTAGTTAATAGAGCCAGTAAAAATAAATTACAGCCAGTAAATAATGAAGAAAATCCAGTAATTTTTGTTTAACAAGGCTTAAGAAAAATGTATAAAAAGGGATGGTTGTTCATTTTTCAAGAGAGTTCGAGTTTTTCAGTTACAAAGTTCAGTTGTTTCTTAATGAAGACGGCTAAAATTAAATATAGAAGAATGATTGATTGAAACAATTACAAATCCGGTTAGGTTAGTCTTTAACTAAATTATTATTTTTTTCATTAATTCGAAATGATAATGGGCAATGGATACGAAAAGAAGATGAGAAAGCTGAACTGTTTGCGCAATATCTCGCGTCAGTTTTTCAGCCTCACGTTATACACACGAGCATAAATTTATCTAAAAGATACTAACCAGACATCGTAATAAAACCCATTACTCCATATGAAGTAGCCATGGAAATCGATACAAACATAAATCCAAAGAAAGCACCTGGTATAGACAACATTTCGCCAGCAGTGCTTAAACAACTTTCTCGTAAGGGGACCATCACGTATCTATTCAACACATGTTTCAGGTTGAGGCACATTCCTAAATGTTTCAAAATCGCGCAAGTCATTATGATTCCAAAACCGGGAAAACGGAGGAAAAGAAATATTGTGCAACAGTGTTTCTAGACGTATCGCAAGCCTTCGACAAGGTATGGCATGAAGGACTAATTTACAAAATTAGTACAATCCTTCCAAGAAATATGTGTCAATTACTCGAATCCTACCTTGCAGAGAGAAGCTTTCAGGTCTCTCTGGCAGAGGCTATATCGTTACCGTATCCAATAAAGGCAGGAGTGCCACAAGGTAGCGTCCTTGGACCTACCTTGTACCTGTTATACACAGCAGATATACCGCCAACTACAGAAACCTGTATTGCCACATTTGCTGATGATACTGCTATTCTGTCAGTTGGTGATACAATACAAAGTGCAACAACTAACCTGCAACGAGCCATACACAAAATTAGTAAATGGATGCGTGTTTGGAAAATCTTAGTTAATCACCAGAAATCAGCTCATGTCATATTCACTCTCAGACGATATACCTATTTACCAGCATATATTGATGGCATTGCAGTCCCCAAGGCAGATTCAGCCAAGTACCTTGGCATCCATCTAGACTCACGTCTGAACTGGAAGGTGCATGTCAAGATGAAAAGAAAATTCTCATAAGTTACGGGAAATAGACTGGGTGGTAGGACGGTATTCAAAACTCAGTTTATTTAACAAAGTTTTAATATATAACCAGCTGATTAAGCTGATCTGGACATACGGCATCCAGCTATGGGGCTGTACAAAGCAGAGCAATCGTTTGATTATTCAGCGAGCTCAAAACAGCTGTTTGCAGACTATCACAGCGACTCACTGGTACCAACGAAATCGTGAAATACATTCGGACTTAAACATTCCGTGGGTCGACGATATAATTCGCTGCTTCGCAAAGAAACATACAAACCGACTTCACCAACATCCAAATCCTGAAGCATCAGATTTAATCAATCGGAATTGTGAATTAAGACGCCTTCAACGAACAAAACCACATGATTTATAATAGTTAGATTTAATACACCTTTAGCGAATAATATCGCACGACTTATTAGTTTATAGTTCGTATGTATGTAACTGTACACGTATATAAATATCTAAAGTTATGGGTTCTATTTTATAATTAATACTTATTTATCTCATAGATAAGATTGTATTATATTAACAATTACAATAAAAAAATTAATAAATATATAATAGTTTTTTTTTAAATATAAAATAAAATTTTTCTTTATAAATACTTTATTTATTTTTTTATTAAATAATAATATTAATAATAGTATATACGAGGTATCTATATATACATATATATATATATATATATATATATATATATATATATATATATATATATATATATATATATATATATATATATATATATATATATATATATATATATATATATATATATATATATATATATATATATATATATATATATATATATATATATATATATATATAATATATATATATATATATATATATATATATATATATATATATATATATATATATTATATATATATATATATATATATATATATATATATATATATATATATATATATATATATATATATATATATATATATATATATATATATATA